>JACEIK010008417.1:28632-60609 GCA_018107945.1 Datura stramonium | reverse complement strand
CTTGAAAAGAAAAGTGAAATTGGATAAGACTTAAATACAGAGGATTTGAGACTTTTATCTAAGGGTTAGAGCTAGAAATAGTCTATGCCCGATTCAAGGTTCATTTAAGGGCTAGAGTTAGAAATAGTCTATGCCCACTCAAGCAATATTTAGTTATTTTATAGATATTGGTTTTGGGGTTTGAGAAACCCAAAATATACATAATCTTTTGGTTGAGAAACTTTGAGTGTAGCTAAAACCAAAGCTATCCATGTGATAATTAGTCTAAGGCTTTTAGTTAATACTTATCAATACGATACCCCATTGAATGCACACCCCTAGTCTCTCTAGTCTTGTCAACAATAATTGTGTTAACTTGTTGTGATTACAAATTTTGATTTGTACTTGTTCAAACCACTTCCCCTAATTTTACATTACATTTACACATTATTCTTGCTCTTGTGAATTAATTCAGAACTTTCAATAAATCTAGCCTTCAATCTCTATGAAAAATTAACCTCGACTCTTGTTAGGTACTTGTTTTGCATACAACTGAAGCCACCTCCTTAATTGGAGAGTTATTTTGGACGTTATCAAAAATGGCATAGTTGCCAGGAATTGAAAATTGACTGCCATTTGTTTGTTTGTTGATTCACATTTGTATTATGTCTTATTTCTCTTTTACGCTGTTTTGTTGATCTTGTGGATGAACATGATAAAGGATAAGTCACTCTAGTGATAATGGTAGTGTTGATGGGTTCATTGATATTGAAGATGAGCCGGTAGCTCATGGTGTGGCTAGTGCTATTCGCCTACCTCCAATGGTAGGGAATACGCACGGTGTTTCATTTTTGTAGGACCATGCTACACCTCATCCAAATGAAAGGATTGTTTGGTCGCCTTGCTAGTGAAGATGTCAACCGACGTATAAGAAATTTTGTTGAAATCTACCAGCCATTCAATATCATGAACATTAGCCAATAATCTATTCGATTAGGATTGTTCCCTTTCTCTCTCACGGGAGACACTACATCTTGGTTGGAGGAGCTTTCTCAAGATTCTTTAACTTTATGGAATGAGTTAACCGAGGAGTTCCTAGATTGGTTCATTTCACCCTCAAGAATATTGCAATTGTGTGATGAAATCACAAACTTCTGGCAACTTTCAGGAGAGCCATTACATAAGGTGTGGTTGATATTCAAGAAGAAGGTGGTCATGTGTCCTAATCATGGGTTACAAGATGGAGTGCTCTTACAAAACTTCTATCGATCGCTTAGCTCCATCAACAAGTCCGTGGCAAACAATTTAGTTGGTGGTTCACTCATGGATCAAACCTTTGGACTTGCAAAGACCCTCTTGGACAGAATGAGCAAGAGAAATTGAGCTTGGCATACAAGGGATACCGAGGTATCCCAAGTGTTACCTCAAACCTAGTGACAAATGAGATGAGGAAAAAAGAGGAAGAAAGACATGAGACCTTAGCAAAGATGATAACTCAAGTGGAGTTGCTTGCAAATTGCATGATGGGCTCTGGAGCCAAGAGTGTGAATGCTATTAGAGCTCAAGGAAACAACTCCCTTAAGGATGATGCTCCATATGTCGAACTAAGTGGCGGGTTCTCGCTCGAGATACCAAGGTGCCAACTAAGGCTCTTGGCATCCTTAAGAGGGGAATCAAGGTTGGAGAGACTGAGAAGGCCAATGGAGAGACAAATAGCTAATGGAGAGACCGTGATCATGAAAGAGAGGGTGATCGATACAATCACCGTAACCCAAATCCATATTTACCCCTTCCTAAGGATGATGCGGCTCCAATTCAAGTAAGTGTTAGTGATACCCTAGCTCAAAGATCGAGAAAATGTCATCACTTGTATTGAAAAGAGTAGAATTACTGATAATGGGATTAAAAAGTTGAAGGGTGATGTGTCCAGCATCACTCAAATCATAAGTTTCCATTGACATCAATCAAGCATCTTGAGGCCTAAATTAATCATTTGTCATCTCAAATAAATCCTCGTATGAAAGGTACACTTCTTAGTGATACTCTTTCTAATCTAAAAAATGATGGCCATTATATGAAAATTGTCACTAGAAGTGGGAAAATACTTTAAATTGTGGGTAATACACCCAATGATATTGTTTGTAAAAAGAAAAGTTGTGAGAAGTCAAAGGATAGGGTGAAGCCGAGTGCACACATGTTAATTGATGATGAAAATATAGTGGAAGATGAAAAGGTAGATGCTCCTTCTTATGTTGTAATAGATGATGAGGGAGTTAAGGAGGACAAAATTTCTAAAGGCCATATGCCTAAGTGTCCACCTCCCTATCCCCAATTGATAATGAAGAAGAAAGAGGACAATCAATTCAGAAAGTTTGTTGACTTGTTTAGTAAATTATTCAGTAAATACTCTGTTGGTTGATGCTATGTTTTAAATGTCTAGGTACGCCAGTGACTCGATTGATGATGAAGAAAGAGAATTTTTGGTTCCGTTCTCCACCCTGTTGATGTGGGCAAGATGGAGGTGTCACATTATTATAGTGCAATCATGGAAAGAAACCTAGCTCCAAAGAGAGAAGACCCGAGGGCTTTTACCATCCCATGTACCATTGGGTATATTTATTCAACACAGCCTTATGTGACCTGGGGGCTAGCATCAACTTGATTTCCCTTGTGATATTCAAGAAGTTGGGTTTAGAAGCTCCTAAGCCTACTCCAATGAGGTTACTCATAGCTGATAGATTGATCAAGCACTCGGTGGGAAATGCAGGTTCCAGCGCAAGTACATTGCGCTTCCTCTGAAAGGAAAAATCTTCCAAAAGACAATTTCATACTTGGAAATCTTCCAAGGGTGTTTTGGGGATTTTTGCAAGGAATATATGTAGATTTCTTACCCCATTTGTGAGGAGAGGAGAGATATTGAGGAGGATAGAGAATATTGTAGAACATATAGTACACTTTTCTATTTTCTTCTTCTGCCTAGTGAAAGCACTATTTTTAAAGATATAAAGCTTGAAATTGATTTTAATTTCTTATGATGAATGGTTTTGAGAAATTCCTCTTTGGTGTAGTTTTTCTTTCCCTAATAATTATGAGAAACTAATTTCTCTTCTAGGGGTATGTGTGAATGATGGGTGTTTTGAATTGATTAGGTATTGACTAATCTATCTTAGAACTGATTATAATATATGGATATATTAATTTATTCAAGTTTTAATCTGAATATTAATGGTTGCAAACATTAATTGAATTCTCTAATTTTGCTTCTACTTGAGAAAGAAAAGTGAAATTGGATAAGACTTCAATATAGAGGATTTGAGACTTTTATCTAAGGGTTAGAGCTAGAAATAGTCTATGCCCGATTCAACCTTTATTTAAGAGCTAGAGCTAGAAATAGTCTATGCCCACTCAAGCAATGTTTGGTTGTTTTTGTAGATCTTAGTTTTGGGATTTGAGAAAACCCAATATATACACACTCTTTTGGTTGAGAAACTTTGAGTGTAGCTAAAACCAAAACTATCCATGTAATAATTGATTCTAAGACTTTAAGTTAATACTTATCAAAATGATACCCCATCGAACGCACACCCCTAGTCTCTCTAATCATGTCAACAATAGTTGTGTTACCTTGTTGTGATTATAAATTTCGATTGATACTTGTTCAAACCACTTCCCCCAATTTTACTTTTCATTTACACATTACGCTTGTCCTTGTGAATTAATTCATAACTTTTGATAAATCTAGCCTCTAATCTCTATGGGAAATCGACCTCGACTCTTGTTAGATACTTGTTTTGTATACGACCATAGCCCCCTCGTTAATTGGAGATTTGTTTGGACGTTCCCAGTGATTTAGAGGGATCAAACCTATGCGGAAACACATCCTTAGTATTTTCTCCTATTGATTTCTATGCTTAGCATTTTAGATTTTAGCAAATTAGCTTAATTCATTCTTACCCATTAACTTGAGTAGTTTTTTAATAATTTAATCATATTTATATTCTTGGTAGCTTCGATCTATACAAAGTTCTCGTGGATACAAATTATATTATAGTCGACCGTTTACACACACCTAATTGGAGGTAGATTTGTGTGATTACCAATTTTGGCAGTGTTGCCGGGGACTTTGGTAATAGGGCCTATATATGTTTATTTGCTTATTTTGAGTCTACACTATCATGCTTGTTTTTCTTTTACTTGTGAAATAGGGGTAGAATGGAAAATCCTCAAGGGGAATTGTAGAATGTCTTTGCGGAGTGAGTTCTCTAATGTTCAAAATTGACGGGAACATTTACACAATGTTAAAGGTGGAAGGCCAGTCTGCACCAACGACTTAAAAACTTCTTGGAGGTGTGTAACATGCACAAGAAGAACAACATGTCGGATGGTGCCATCCGTTTGAGGGTTTTCAAGTATTTTTTAGTGAGGGAGGCTCGTGATTAGTTGTACCACGTACCCCCAAATTCAATCCAAACTTAGATGGAGCTTATCAATGTCTTTCTTAAGAAGTGGTTTTCGCCAAGAAAAAAAGCTAAACAACGTGATAAGATCTTCTATTTTTGACAACTTTCAGGGGAACAACTTTTTGAGGCGTGGGAGCATTTCAAAACAATATGTTCTTAGGGAACACACCCTGGGTTCCCTAAGAACATCTTGCTTGAAAAATTCTATACTGATTTGGACCCACTCAAACAATTGGTGGCTAACGATGCGACAGGAGGTTGCTTCATCAATACAATATACAATCACATTGCTACCATCCTCTACAAAATCACAAAGCACAACCATGCATGGCACGCCGAAGATCAAAGTAGTAGTGTGAATGTTGGTGCTTCTTCATTGACTCATTTGATGAAGGAGAACCAAGAGAGAGAACATATAATAGCTGCCATGGCCACTAATCTTACCTTGCTAACAAATAAATTGAATAAGATTGAGGTAAAAAAGGTGAATGCAGTTGAAGTAGCACAAGATCAACAATATCAAGATCAACCTTCGATGCAAGTTAAGGATGCTAACTACATTAGCAATGCATCAGGAGTTTATCCAAGGCCATACTTTCAACAACAAAATAAAATCCATCTACATTCCAATTATCAAAGTCAATAGCAATCTCAACTGCAAGATTAAGGTCATTATTATGAAAAAACTGATTATGGAAGCTCAAACCAAGATTGGCACAATGGGAAATTTGGGAACAAAAGCGCCAACCACTACATCCCACCAAGGGGCCATCCTCTTTTTCATAATATTGGAGGGAAGGTCCATCTCAAGAACATAGGGGTTCGAAAACTAAAAGTATGTTGAAGAAGGTGCTCTCCGACCAAGGGAGGCCAAACGCTTGCTTGAAGAGTTTGGATGAAATTATTGTAACATCCCAAAAAGTCTCTAAGATCATACCCAAGGATTGAAATAGAGAAATCAGGAAATTCTTCACTAGGTCACAGAACGAGTCATCGAGTGACTCGTTATGTGACCCCATGGGTCGTTAAGTAACCCATTGTGTTTGCATGAGTTGGTAAAATATTTGATTTCCAAGAGTCATAACGAGTTGAGGGATGATTTGTGGTTCCACTTCATGACTCGTTAAGGGAGTCATTGTTTGGGAGGGGTGGAAGAATTAAAAATTCCAGTGGTGATGACAAGGGGTGGCAATGAGTCGTATTGACACCTAATGAGTCATTGGGTGTGATGAATGCTTGAAAACTCGATATTCACAGGGTTATGAAGAGTGGTGAAGTAATATATTAATTATAATGATGAGTCATTAAATGGAGGCGTCAAATCAAGATCAAAAAGTTGGAATACTGGCTTGTGTCCACGAGAGGACTTGACGAGTAGTCATGTGGCCTAATGAGTTGTTAGGTCACTAATCATTAAGGGTATTTTCATAATTCCTAATTTCCTAACTCCTAAACTACGATATGTTAAGCTTTCTAAAGAGTGTTTTTAGAGGGTTTAACCTAGCCTAAGTCATTATGCTCTCACAATTTCATTGGATTTGAAATCCTCTTCCATCAAGCTAGAGTTCCTCCTCAATTTCTTCCTTAATTCTCTTGTTCTTTCAAGACCAGCTTAGAAATCAATCTATCCAGGTATGTAGAGCCATGAATGGGGTTTTTCTTCCACTCTCATTCTCAATTTCTCCTCTAATTCATGAATTCAAGTCTTTAATCAAGTGTATTGAAATTCTAGGATTTTAACCCAATTCTATGAAATTATCTATGTTATGTCTATGGGTCCAATCCCCTCATGTTCGAATTAATGATTTAAGACTATTGGGGCTGATTTTACCTTTAATTTGATTATCAATTCATCAATTTTAAGTTATTATAAATTATGCCCTATCATGCATGTTTTATGAAATTCAAGCATATGATTCCATGATTTCTAGCAAGATGAGTTATTTAGTATACATGAATGTTTATGAATTATTAACTCATGATTCCATAATTTTGAACAATGAAATATATGTCAAGTATGTATGATTTCATGATTTGATCAAGCCCATGCAAGTTAAGTATGCTTATCATAATTTTGGCCAAGGCCTACAAGATCATTTTTAAGGAGATATTTGGAGTCAAGACTCCCTAGTTATTCAGATTTAAGCTATGTTTTGAGAATATGATTATATGAGCGATACGCATATTTAGGGAATAGTGTCTAGAACTGAGTAAGACCCCTGTCTCTGAACGACGCGCCAACTGATGTTGGGCATATTTTTGAGCCTATTTTTCGTATGTTTACTCATATTTGATAATGTTTTGAGTTCATAACCCTTAATTTATGCTTAAATTCATGTATGTGTGTGTGTTTTATGCGCTAACAAATGATTTGAATTAATTTGAGTAGGAAACTAAGCAAAATGGGCTCAAAATGATGCAAGGAATAAAGATTTGAGAATCTGACGGGTTTGGTGCTATGGCTGGTGCCCCCCACCAAGTCCCAATCTTCAAAGAAATAAATTCTCAGTATTGTGCTATGGCTGGCACCGCGCACCAGCCCTCAAACTTCAGAGAAAAATTTCTCAATATGGTGTTGTGGTTGGGACGGCGCGCCAGGCCAATTCTCGAGTTGAAATTATTGAAAATTTGACTAAGTCTGTGGTGAAATTGGAGGGGAGGCGTGCTAGACCCATTCTGGGGCAAAAAATGCTGATTTTAGATCCAATTCTTGAAGGGCAGAATCGTCATTTGAAGACTCATCTATAAATATTAGGACTAGGTCATTTGTTTGATCAATATGAGGACTAGATTGTTTGTTTACAAATCTTTGATCAAACTTTTGACATTCTGAAGAGGTTGAGATGCCAGAGAGGAGTCTCCTCTCATTTTCTTTTCTATATTTTGTCCATGAAAGCTTGTAAGTCGTTTAGAAGGAATATAAAGTTCTACAACTAGGTTTTCTCTTCTTTACTTCATATTTTCGTATGATGATGACTACTTATTCGTTTCTCCGCTTGTCTATGGGTGGATAAACTTATAATCTAGGATTGTGGCCATGGTGGATGGTTGATTGTTTGAAAGCGTAATAAACTTGGTTTTGATTCTTTTCTTTGGTTGTTAGTATTTATTTGTTTTAATTTATTATTTATGAGATTGATCACCTTATAAGTAATACATTAGTATTTGTTTGTTCTAATTAATATTATTTATGAGATTGATCGCCTTATAAGTAATATGTTGGCTTTCGAATGAACTTGGGAAAGGGAATCGGAAGGGTTAAAGATAAATACAGAACGGGAATTCAAAGACCCTTGAACCCATTGGTGATAGGATAGAAGTTGTTGTTGATGATAGGGATGTAATGCCTTGGAAGCCCTAAGATCAGACCCAGGAGTTGAAATAGAGAAAACTAGAAATTATGCACCAACTCACAGAATGGGTCATCACTGGACTTGTGGGGTTGACCATGAGTCGTTAAGTAACTCGTGGTGAAGTACTTGCCTTACATTTTGGAATTTGTGATTTGAAGTCACCACGGGCATGACCACGAGTCGTGGCTAGACCCCACGACTCGTTGAGTCAGTCGTGGTCAGGTGTTACACCCCGAGTCTACACCCTGGACGTAACACGGTATATGAAGCCACAAGTGACCCTAAGTCAACCCCTAGTCTATCATTCACTAGCATTCTGAGTAAACATGCACATCAGAACTTTTAAATAAAATCATAAAAACATTTATGAAGGAGAAGTTTGAAATCACAAAATTCAAAACACTAGAACAATACTGGAAAATCTGAAAATCATGTCTGTCTGAAAGCCGTCTAACTGAGTAGTTGTTGGGACAAGCCCCCAGTTAACTCTAAGTGTAACTGAAACTAAAAAATGACAAAAAAGAAATAAATAATGCCCTCAGATGATGAGGACTCACACTTCAACTACTGGGCAGAGAATCTGAACTACGACGTCTAGCGGTGCTGAGACTAAGAACCTACAGCAGTATCATGAAACGATACAGCATAAAAGTATGCGTCAGTACTTTGAATGTACTGAGTAAGTGAGAGAACCATGAATAGCATGATAGAACTGGTAACTGAACTGATACGACATGATATAACCAATTGAAATGCTTAAAAGTGATACAACTAATAATAAACTAAAATGGTCAAAAGTGACCCTGCCTAATGGTCATAAACATGTCCTAAGTCTGAAATACTGCACTGAATTGATCTGGACTAAGGAATCTGATAGTAAACTGTACTGAATAGTGGGAGAGGCTATAAAAAACATATAACCACGTGAGCTAGACGTGGAGTCCGATGTATACACCCCACGGATAGGACCCAATATACCTTGCCAGGGTATAAAGGCATGGACTGTGAGAATCACTGTCAAAGTAGGGCCATGAGGCCATGTAAATATATAACCTACGGTGGCAACGTAGTTTTGGAACCTGGGTGCGTTGAAACCCCGATCCTTTCGGTGCTAAGTCCTACTCCCACTGGATAGTTCTATTACTACAACTACTACTGACAAGCGAATAGCTCGATACTGGGGTCCAAGACTATACTGACCCAGGGATACTGTCAGAGATTTCCCTGAGCGTCTTATAGGATCAGATTTGGAAACTGATTTCTAAGACTGGTCAAAGGTGCTTATCTAGAAGCGTCGTAGCCGTCTAGAGAACAAACTGATAACTGAACTGGGGTTTGGGGGCTGGTCAAAGCTATAAATGGAATTTCATCACCGCCTAATGGACCTAATAACTAAAATCTGAGTCTGAGTCTGATAATTGAGAGGCACCACTGACACCTCGGGAAAAGAGTATAGTCAAACTGATTAGCTGACATTACTGACTAACATTGAAACATTCTAATATTGTGATTGAAAATGAACTGACATTCCTGAGTGATACTGAGTAAATAAATTTCTAAATGAGACTGAGTTTCTGATACATATAAATACTATAGGAATTTCCTAACATTGAAGGATTTTAGAGCATGACTCAATAATCCAACAAACACACAGGATTCTAGTTTCTACTCCAAAGTTAGGCTAAAAATCTTACTTCACCGAATAGGCATCATTTTAGTCACAAATTGGGGGAAACTAACTATAATGAACAAAAATTTTAATTCCACAAGAATTAATCAATAACCATAAAAATATCTTAAATTTCATAAATTTCAAGGTTACAACTGAAAGTTAACTGAGAGAGGGTTCTGGAGGACGCAAGGGGAGAACAATCTCCTTGATGAATTACCACATACCTGTAGAAGAAACCTTGGTCAAAATCCCTGAGAAGAAAATTAACCCTTGCTCCTGCTTTGTGATTTTTGTCAAAGTTTCTACGCATTGTTCTTGAGGGAGTTGAGAGGAATGAAGGGAAAGGGTCGTTCTAATCCCTTTATTCTCTCCTATACGAACCCAAAATGACATGGTTTCAAGTTAAAAAGGCTGGGAAAGTACAAAAATATCCCTGGCAGAAAGAACTGAAAACTGCTCGACCCTGAACAACCGATCTCAGGACGGACCATTGGTTCAAACAATGTCTCATTGAAAGTTATCGCTGGTTTTGGTTTTTGAAGTTGGGCCTACTAGATTGAAATCACGGGAAGATCCAATGGTCCTTTGGGAGAATCAATGATCTGTTGGTTCCTGTTGTGGACGAGAAGAGGGAAACTCGGGCTCTAAGACAACGAGTGATACAGTGACTCATTGGTAGTAACAACGTGTCGTTGAACCCACTCGTTGTCAACACTGCCAAAGTCAGGTCTTGGCGATGAGTGGAAAGGACTATCAGTTGTTGTTAACAACAAGTCGTGGATTCCACTCGTTGATTCCTAGCACAAACCCAACCCACACTGGAAGTCTAACGACGTCTGCCTACAATGGGTCGTTGGAACTACCAACGGCTCATTGGTCGACTCGTTGTTTCTGGGAGAAGGATATGCTGAGAAAACCACAACCCCTTACAACCCGCCATTGGTTCTACCAAGGGTTCATTGTCTGGGTCGTCTGAGACAGAAAAATTTCTGGTTTCTTATGGTTTTTCATGCAACATTGGAATTTGGTCTAGAAAAGTTTTGGGGTGTTACAATATCTCCCCTTTAGGATCATTCGTCCTCGAATGAAGACCAAAATTAGGAAAAGAGCTTAGATTTCTGAAATTGAGGCTATGACTGATTTTTGGAGGAGTAACTGACTCCAGACTGACTTAACCATACTAATAGAGTTGATGCAACCTAATAGAGCTGATGCAACTAGAATGCACGTAGAAAATCTAAATAAGGCTGATGAGTATGGAACTGAGCAGAGTACTGAGAAGGGATCTAATACCTTATTCTGGGTCTGAACTGGATGGGAACAAGTGAGAGTATCTAGCCATCATGTTTGCTTCTACTTCCTATGTGGCTTCCTCAACTTGCTGATTTCTCCAAAGCATCTTGACTGAAGCTATCTCCTTATTCCTCAGCTTACGAACCTGACAGTCAAGGATCTAGACTGGTATCTCCTTATATGTGAGACTATCCTTTATCTCCACACTGTCCAATGGAACTAATGAAGTTGGATCACCGATGCACTTCTTCAGAAGTGACACATGGAAAAGTGGGTGTACTGCTGCTAGTTCTGTAGGTAACTCTAGCTCATAGTCCACCTTGCCAATTTGTCTTAGAATCTTATAGGGTCCCACATATCATGGATTGAGCTTTCCCTTTTTCCCAAATCTCATCACCCCTTTCATGGGTGAAATCTTCATGTATACCCAGTCATCAACTGCAAACTCCAACTCTCTTCTCTGCTCGTCAGCATAAGATTTTTGACGGCTCGTAGCTATTTCAACCTTTCTTTAATGAGCTAAACTTTCTGCATTGCCTTATGCACTGAATCTGGCCCTATAAAGGTAGCTTCACCAACTTCAAACCACCCTATAGGCGATCTACACCTTCTACCATACAATGCTTCAAATGGAGCCATCTAGATGCTGGCATGGTAGTTGTTGTTGTATGCGAACTCGATAAGAGGCAAATCGTCATCCTAATTACCCCTAAAATCGATTGTGCATGCCCTCAACATATCTTCTAGGGTCTGAATGGTTGCTTCAGCATGACCATTAGTCTGCGGGTGAAAGGTTGTGCTAAGCTTGACCTGGGTACCTAGTCCATCCTGAAAAGACTTCCAGAAGTGAGAGGTGAATTGGGTACCTCTGTCTGAGATAATGGATAAGGGCACCCCATGAAGTTTGACTAGCTTCCAAATATAAAGTATAAAATAATCCTCGGCTGAGTCTATGGTTTTGACTAGGAGGAAGTGAGTTAACTTAGTCATCCAATCTACTACTACCCAGATCGAGTCATGCTGCCGCCGAATCCGGGGTAGACCTGTAATGAAGTCCATATTTACTTCTTCCCATTTCCAAGTGGGTATAATGATATCTTTAGTCATTCCTCTGGGTCTCTGGTGTTCTACCTTGACTTGCTGGCAGTTCAGACACAGTGCTACAAATTCAGCGATATCCCTTTTCATATCGTTCCATCAGTGAATATCCCGCAAGTCACGGTACATTTTAGTAGCACTAGGGTTAATAGAGTATCTCGAGCTGTGTTCCTCGGCCAGTATCTTCTATCTCAACTTACCAATATCTAGTAGACACAACCTTCCTTGATAATGGAGCACCCCATTTCCCCTTTGGGAGAAGCTTCTATCTCTTTTATGATGACTGCTTCCTTAAGTTTAAGTAAAATGGGATCCTCATCCTATATGGATTTGACTTCTACTACCAAGTATGAATCTTACCTGCTTTGCATTACCACGCCACCTTCAGCTGAATCCACCAACTGCACCCCTAACCGGGCTAGCCCGTGAACTTCTTTCGCTAGCTCCCTCCTGCCTTCCTCAATGTGAGCTACACTTCCTATAGTCCGTCTTCTTAGGGTGTCAGCCACCACATTGGCCTTTCTTGGGTGGTACAACACACTCATGTCGTAATCATTTAGGAGCTTTAACCACCATCTCTGACGCAGGTTTAGGTCCTTCTGGCTGAACACATACTGAAGGCTCTTGTGATCTGTGAACACATTTACGTGAGCCCTGTACAAGTAGTGTCTCCATATTTTTAACGCGAACACCACCGCTGCCAGCTCCAAGTCATGAGTCGGATAGTTCTTCTCATGGACTTTGAGCTGTCTGGAGGCATAGGCTATCACTTTGCCCCGCTGCATCAAAATGAAACCAAGTGCAACTCTGGAGACGTCACAATATACAACAAACCCATCTGTCCGTTTTGGCAGGGTCAAAACTAGAGCGATAGTGAGTTGAGTCTTTAACTCCTAAAAACTATTCTCACACTCATCCGACCACTGAAATTTCACCTTATTCTGGGTTAACTGGTAAGAGGGGATGCTATGGAGGATAAACCTTTCACAAACCGTCGGTAATAGCCTGCTAACCTAGGAAACTCCTAATTTTGGTAGGAGAGGTAGATCTGGACCAATCCTTCAATGCTTCTATTTTATGGGGATCTACTTGTATCCCCTCACCTAAGACCACATGACCCAAGAAAATCACATACTTCAACTAGAATTCACACTTGCTGAACTTGGCGAATAACTGGCGATTTCTGAGGGTCTGTAATGCTAACCTTAGGTGATGATCATGCTCTTCTTTATTTCTGGAGTACACTAGAATGTCATCGATAAATACAATGACGAACATATCCAGGTACTGCTTGAAGACCCTATTCATCAAATCCATGAAGGTTGTTGTGGCGTTCGTTAACCCAAAGGACATTACCACAATCTCGTAGTGACCATACCGAATTCTAAATGCTATTTTCGTTATGTCACGCTCTCTAACCCTTAGCTGATAGTACCCTGACTTGAGATCGATCTTGGAGAAACAACTGGCTCCCTGAAGTTGGTCAAATAGATCGTCAATTCTGGGTAGAGGGTACTTGTTTTTTATTGTGACCTTGTTCAGCTGATGGTAATATATGCACATTCTGAGGGTACCGTCTTTCTTACGCACGATAAGAACTGGAGCACCCCAGGGAAAGATGTTGGGTCTGATAAAACCCTTATCAAGAAGATCCTTTAACTACTCCTTCAGCTCTTTAAACTCAGCTAGAGCCATTTTTAAAGGAGGGATGGAGATGGGATGAGTGTTTGGGAGGAGATCTATTCTGAGGTCTATCTCCCATTTAGGGGGAACTTCGGGAAGATCTTTAGGAAATACATCTGGTAACTCGCTAACAACTAGAACTAACTGTATGGCCGGGGTCTTAGAGTTGGAATCCTTGACCTGAACCAAATGACATAGACATCCTTTGGAAATGAGTTTCTGGGCCTTAAGTAAGGAAATAAACCTACCTTTAGGCGTTGAACTACTGCCCAACCATTCTAACACTAGTTCATTTGAAAACTGGAACTTGACAACTCTAGTTCTGCAGTCAACTAAGGCATAGAAAGAGTGTAACCAATCCATGCCGAGAATAAGATCGAAGTCGACCATGTCTAGCTTTACGAGATCAACTGGAATTACTTTATTCAGGACTGAGACTGGGAAGTTTCTATACACCCGGCTGGCTCTAACTGACTCGCCAACTGGGGTAGAGACTGAGAATTGTTCTGAGAAGACCTCTAGACTTATATTGAACTGAACTACTGTATACGGAATCATGAAAGAGACAGTAGCTTCTAGATCTAAGATGGCATATACATTTAGAAGGAAGAGACATAACATACCAGTAACTACATCAAGTGAGCTTTCCTGATCCTAACGAGAAGATAGAGCATAGAAACGATTTTGGCACTGACCGCCATCTGTACCTGATGAGTTGGCCTACTGAGCTGGTCGGCCTGCTGGAGCTGCTGAGGTAGTGGATTGTGATCTCCCTCTCTTTGCTGATGGGCACTCTCTAAATCGGTGCCCAAGCTATCCAAATCCAAAATTGCCCTCTCTGCCTTGTATACACTCTCCAAGATGATTCTTGCCGTACTTGGGGAAAGTCGGATACCCGTTCCCTGTACTTTTGGCCTGAGACTGAGTGCCAAATGACCCACCCCTCCAATCCTGGCAGGACCGAAAGGTTGGGCGCTAGCTGAGCTAGGTGCTGGCCCTCTCTGCTGTTGCTGCTGCTGTGGGTGGCTACTACCGCTAGATCTCTGGTGGCCAAAATTTGAATGACCAGTTCTTGCCCACTTGTTCTTACGCTCCATATATTTCAACTTCTCGACCTCAATCTTCTTGGCATAAACAATCAAGCTAGAGAGGTCCATGTCCTCGATCAACATCGCGGTCCTGCACTCCTTGAGGACCAGATTAGATACTCCATTAATGAACTTCCACATGTAGGGAAGGCTCGGCCACCATCTCTGGAGCATACTTTGATAACCTGGTAAACTCCAAAGCATACTCCTCCACTGTACGGTTTCCTTGTCGCAGGTTCATAAACTCAGCCATCTTAGCCTCCCTCAGCTCCCGGGGGAAAAACCTATCCAGGAAAGCTGTGCGGAATTCTTTCCACTCCACTGGTCCTGCTTCCGTTGGCCGCCCCTCCTTCCACTGCTCATACCAAACCTGGGCTACCCCTTTAAGCTGGTACGCAGCCAGGTCAGCGCTCTTGGAGGAGCTGACACCCATAATACGGGTAATCTTCCTGACCTCATCTACAAACTCTTGGGGGTCCTCCCCCACTTTTGTTCCAGGAAAATACAAAGAATTCATCTTGGTAAAATCTCATACCCGAGAAGCTGCTGCGGACCCATTTGTGGCTACCAAAACCACCTGCTGATTCACCTGATTGGTCATGGTTTGAGCCAGTAACTGAATGGCGGCTCTAAAGTCTGCGGTAGAAACCGAATCATCTTGAGGAGCTACCGAGGCTGGTGGGGAAGGTCTATTGGCATTTCTGGCCCTCCTTCCATTACTGCATCTGGGAGGCATGGTTCACTGAAATTAAGTAGAGCACGAATTAGAAGGACATTTCTGGAATTGAACTTTAACGCATGATAAGGAATATGAACAAAAGGAAGTTTTTCCTAATAAAATCTCGTAGAGTCCTCCTCATAAGTGTTGTGCACTTCAAACCCCTGAAAAGGACTCTAATCGATGCACCTTTTAGACATTCCAAGGATACTCTAAACCTAGGGCTCTTATACCAGGTTTGTCATGCCCCGAGTCTACACCCTGGACGTAACACGGTACTTGAAGCCACAAGTGACCCCAAGTCAACCCCTGGTATATCATTCACTAGAATTCTGAGTAAAATTTGCACATCAGAACATTTAAATAAAATCATAAAAACATTTATGAAGGACAAGTCTGAAATCATAAAATTCAGAACACTAGAATAATACTGGAAAATCTGAAAATCGTGTATGTATGAAAGCCATCTAACTGAGTAGTTGCTGGGATAAGCCCCCAGCTAACTCTAAGTCTAATTGAAACTAAATAATGACTGAAAGAAAGAAATAATGCCCTCGGATGATGAGGAATCACACTTAAACTGCTTGACGGAGAATCTGAACTACGGCATCTAGCGGTGCTGAGTCTGAGAACCTACAACTGTATCATAAAATGATACAACATAAAAGTATGCGTCATTTCTTTGAATATACTGAATAAGTGATAGAACCATGAATAGAATGATAGAACTAGTAACTAAACTGATACGACAGGATATGACCAACTGAAATGCTGAAAACTGATACAACTAATAATATACTGAAATGGTCAAAAGTGACCCTGGCTGATGGTCACAAACATGTCCTAAGTCTGAAATACTGCACTAAACTGATTTGGACTGAGGAATCTGATAGTAAACTATACTGAATAGTGGGAGAGGCTAAAACGGACATATAAGCACGTGAGCTAGACGTGGAGTCTGATGTATACACGGTAGGGCCCAATATACCTTGCCAGGGTATCAAAGCATGGACTGTGAGAATCACTATCAAATAGGAGCCATGAGGCCAAGTAAATATATAACCTACAGTGGTAACGTAGTTTTGGAACCTGGGTGCACTGGAACCCCAACACTTTCGGTGCTAAGTCCTACTCCTACTGGATAATTCTATTACTACTACTACTGAAAAACGGATAGCTCGATACTGGGTCAAATACTATACTGACCCAGGAATACTGTCAAAGAGTTCCCTGAGCGTCTTATAAGACCAAATTTGGAAATTGAGTTCTAAGACTGGTTAGAGCTGCTTATCTGGAAGCGTCATAACTGTCTAGAGGACAAACTGATAACTGAACTGGGGTCCGTGGGCTGTAGCTATAACTAGAATGTCATGACCGCCTAATGGACCAAATAACTGAAATATGAGTTTGAGTATGATAATTGAGAGGCACCACAGACACCTGGGGAAAAGACTATAGTCAAACTGATCAGCTGCCATTACTGACTAACACTGAAACATTCTAATATTGTGACTGAAACTGAATTGACATTCATGAGTGATACTGAGTAAATAAATTTCTAAATGATACTGAGTTTCTGATACACACAAATACTATAGGAATTTCCTCACTTTGAAGGATTTTAGAGCATGACTCAATAATCCAACAAACACACATGATTCTAGTTTCTGCTCCAAAGTTAGGATAAAAATCTTACTTCACTGGAATAGGCATCATTTTAGTCACAAACTGGTGGAAATTAACTATAATGAACATAAATTTTAATTCAACAAGAATTAATCAACAACCATAACAATATCTTAAATTTCGTAAATTTCAATGTGAGAACTAAAAGTTAACTGAGAGAGGGTTCTGGGGGACGCAAGGGGTGAACAATCTCCTTGATGAATTCTCACATACCTGTAGAAGAAACCCTGGTGAAAATCCTTGAGAAGAACTGAGAAGAAAATTACCCCTTGCTCCTGCTCTGTGCTTTCTTTGAGAGTTTCAACACACTGTTCTTGAGGGAGTTGATAGGAATGAAGGGAAAGGGTCGTTCTAATCCCTTTAATTCTCTCCTATACGAACCCAAAATGACGTGGTTTCAAGTTAAAAAGGCTGGGAAAGTATAAAAATACCCTTGGAAGAAAGAATTGAAAACTGTCCGACCCTGAACAACGTATCTCAAGACGGACCGTTGGTTCAAACAACGGCCCATTGAAAGCTATCGTTGGTTCTGGTTTCTGAAGTCAGGCCTACTAGACTGAAATCACGAGAAGATCCAATGGTCCATTAGGAGAATCAACTAGTCATTGGTTTCCTTCCATGGTCTGGAAGAGGGAAACTTGGGTCCTAAGACAACGAGTGATACAACGAGTTGTTGGTAGTAACAACATGTCGTTAAACCAACACGTTGTCAACACTGCTAAAGTCTAGGTCATGGAGATGAGTGGAAAGGATGGTCCATTGGTGTTAACAACAAGCCGTGGATTCCACTCATTGATTCCTAACAAAAACCCAACCCATACTAGAAGTCTAACGATAGCTGCCTACAACGGGTCGTCGGAACTACCAATGGCTCGTTGGTTGGCTCGTTGTTTTTGGGAGAAGGATATGCTGAGCAAAGCATGACCCCTTACAACCGGCCATTGGTTCTACCAACGACCCATTATCTGGGTCCTCTAAGACAGAAATATTTCTGGTTTCCTGTAGTTTTTCATGCAACGTCAGAATTTGGTCTAGAAAGGTTTCGGGGTGTTACATCAGGGCTAGAGAAGAATCAAGGACTTTTGGGTAGTGAAGATCACAAGAGGACCACGAGTTGTGTTCACCAATGATGATATGTTAAGTCCCTCATGGGGACCCTTTGAGGAGAAGTGGCAGTGCACTAGATGATTGGAGGCCACGACTCTTGGTCCAAGGTGACGATTCTTGCAGTCCCTCGAGAGGACTAGAAGTCTTCTTTTTCCTATGAGTTTATTAAGGGTTTTTCAGTAATTTCAATGATCCTATGGCCTAAACTATGTTATTTTAAGCTATGAATAGTGGGTTTTAAGAGGGGAAAATTTATTCTAAGCCATTCCTATTCATGTATGCAAGAGTAGAAGTCTAGGGAGGGTGATCAAGGCTAATTCTTCAAGGTTCTTCATCAATTCTTCCTTGGGCAATCAGAGAAGTTATACAATTAGATCCCTTGAGGTATGTAGAGTTATGAATGGGTGAATTTGTTCACACCCATGCTCAATCCCTCTCTAATTTATGAAAATCTATGTGTTGATTCTATGGGATTTTAACCCAATGCATGAATTCTCTAAGTCAATATCATGGGTATGATCTAAGTATGTTTTAATTGATGAATTATGATTCATGGGCACATTTTATCATGATTTCAATTACTAATCATGTTTACTAATTTTACTAGTTTTACAAATTATGATGCCTATTCATGAAGGATTTATGACAAGTTGAGATTTATGATGTATGTTCAATTATGATGAATTATTGATGAGAAAAGAATATTTTCAAGCTACCCATGTTTATGATCATGTTTTCAAGTGAATCTATTTATTTTCAAGCATGTTAACTATTGGGAAAGCCTATATGTTCAAGTCTGATTTATGATTCTTGTTAATTAGTTTACCACATGGATTTGGAGTATAGACTCCCAATTTTACTCAGTTTGTTGTATGGTTTGATCCAAGGCTCCTCGTGTATTATTTGTTATGTATATGATTATTTAGCTTCGACACTAGATGATGGTCAGCTTCATTGAAAAATGATGTAGAGCATATGCATGTTTTTGGGAGTAGTGTCTAGCACCGAGTAGGCAAAGGGTCAGTCAGCCCTATGCCTCAGAACTAACAGCCAACGTAGGTGTATTTAGATTATTCAATACCTCCTCTGTGAGCTTTCCCCTACCCCAAGGGGCCTTCAGATTATTATTGATATCATGGTAGTGTCTTTATCCCTGGCAAGGCTTTAGACGGCTCTACCCACTTGAGTGTAATAGTCGGGACCATGTAAGCTCTATCATGATAATGTTTATTATATGAAGAGTCTCCCATTGTTCCTCATGTTTTTAGTTATGAATGTTTATCATTCATGATATACGTTTAAAGAAGGTTTGACCCAATGTTCAGTTTTTACTTATGATATTCAGTTTTCATCTTTGGGTCATTCGATTCAGCTATGATATTTATTCGTGACCGGGTTATGATTTTAGAAAATAGAATGCAAGCCTTACTCTCAAATCTTATTTTAATTATTTTACATTATGCATGTTTAATGACTTTACTTACTTAAGTGATTTTACTTACCTTGCATACTCAGTACATTACATGTACTGACCGCATACTCTATGCTGTATCATTTCATGATACAGGCCCCAGTTCTTAGACTCAGTCTCGTCTATAGCCAGCCTTTGGAGTTAGCATCCCGCATCTGTTGATGAGTTCTCATCTCTCGAGGACCATGTTTTATCAGTTTTTTTTATGTATTTAGTATCATACTTAAAGAGTTAGTTGGGGTCTTGTCCCATAAACTCATCAGTATTAAAGGCTTTTCGAACATAGAATGTAATCAACTTCAGATTCATGTGTTTTTCTAATGTAAGCTTATTTTAGAATTTTGCTAAGTTTATCATGTTGATCTTCCGATTTTATGATTGAGTTTGATGTTATGTTCATTCCATGGGTCGACTTGGAGTCCCTCAGGGTTTCTTGTACCGTGTCTCGATCCGCACCTATGTTTGGATCGTCACAAACTTAGTATCAGAGCATTAGGTTTTGAAGTGTCCTAGGGTGTCTGAAAGTCGCGTTAAGTAGAGTCTTTTTCATTGGTGTAAAGAGCACCACAGTTATGATGAAGAGGCTATAAAACGTTTAGGAAATGTTCCCTTTTTTCATGATCTATGTCATGTGATGAAATGTCTCTATAACCTCCTAACTCGTTCTATTCGCGATTGCAGAATCATGCCTCCCCAAATAGTTAACGGCAAAAGGAATGGAAATGAAAATGTCCATGGGGATGGCAATGGGGACGGGCACCAGCAAGCCCCACAAGTTCATGAGGAGCATGCACCAGAGCCAGCTGCCCATTAGTTGGGATGAGTTTCATGTTGCTTTTCTAATCGGTTCTTCCCCCTTGAGATGAGGGAGCTAAAAGCGGTTGAGTTTGTGAATATAAAGTAGGGTAACATGACAGTTCAGGAGTATTCCTTAGAGTTCACCCATTTATCTAAGTATGCACCAGAGCTTGTGGTGGATCAGAGGGCTCGAGTGAGTCGGTTTGTACATGGAGTAGCGGACTACCTAGATAAGGATTGCAGGACCGCCATGTTTCATCAGGATATGAATTACCCTCGAATAGTGTTGTATGCCGAGTAGATGGAGGCAGCATATTAGAGAGGGTGAGAGGCTGAGAGGGACAGGAACGATAACTATGGGTTCTCATAGCAGAGGATAGGTGGTGGGCACCGTCAACAGTCCCACCAGAGATCATCGACTCCAGCATCTTCAGCCATGACTGTGCCATCCAGACCTAGGAAAAATCAGAGGGGACTAGCATCAGGCTCCAGGGGTTAGAGCAGAAAGTCCGCAGATTCCAGTATTCCAATTTGTGACCGGTGTGGCTGGAGGCACACTGGTCAATGTTTGGTGGGCATAGGTTCTTGCTTTGGGTGTCGGAAGCCTGGACACATGCTTAGAGACTGCCCAACAGCTAGACAGGGCCACGATAGGGGCCGAGGCCCAACTCTTAGTTCAGCAGCTCCACCAGCACGCCCATCTCAGCAGGGCGCATCTACTATTGTAGGTGGCGGACAGCTCTAGAACAAATGCTATGCCTTAGCATCCGTCCAGGAGCAAGAGGACTCCCCAGACATGGTTATTGGTATGTTATGAGTTTTCCACCTTGATATTTATGATTTGTTAGACCCAGGGGCTGCCTTGTCTTTTTTTATGACCTATGTTTCTAGTAGCTTTGAAGTCAGTCCCGGAATCTTATCAGAACCCTTCTCAGTCTCTACTCCAGTTGGTGATTTAGTTATAGCTAGAAAATGAAGCAATGGATGGTGTAGCAGACGCAAGTGGTAAATGAAGTGAAAAAATCTATCCATGAGCTTGAAAGGTGAATGGGAAAATTGGTTCTGCAGCAGAACAACAAACTACAGGGGGAACTCCCGGGTAATACAAAGAAGAACTCCAAGGAAAATGTAAATGTTATTTCTTTGCGAAGTGATAAGGAGGTGGGTGAGGTTGTCCCCAAAGTTGATGAGGAGCGAGCAGTGAAATCCAAGGCTGAGGTAGGGGAGTCTAGAAATTCACAACCGAAAATGGCAGTAGCTAGACCACCTCCCCCATTTCCTCAAAGGTTGAAGAAAAAGACAGAGGACATAGCCTGTGGTAAGTTTCTTGAGTTGTTGAAGCAGGTTCACGTGAATATTCTGTTGATGGAGCTTTTGCAGGAAGTTCTGAAGTACGCCAGGAATCTCAGGGATATTGTAGCAAATAAGATGAGGCATATGGAGTTTGAAATCGTGGCTCTTACGGAAGAGTGCAGTTCCTGAATCAAGAACAAAATTCCTAAAAAGCTTAAGGATCCCGGGAGTTTCACTATTCTGGTCACTATTAGAAGTAAGGAAGTTTGTTTAGCCTTGTGTGATCAGGGTGCGAGCATAAATTTAATGCCTGCAACCCTATTCAGATTATCGGGATTAGGTGAACCACGTCCTACCACAGTGACGTTGTAGCTTGCGGATCGGTCTCTTTCCTATCCTTAAGAAATCATTGAAGATGTCTTGATTAAGGTAGGACCTTTCATCCTACCGATGGACTTTATAATCTTGGACTATGAAGCAGATGCAACAATTCTCCTCATTCTAGGTAGAGGATTTTTATCCACCGTTGATGCAGTTATACATGTTCAGTCAGGCAGATGTCTATGAAAGTAGATGGTCAGGAGGCAGTGTTCGAAGTTTTCAAAGCAACATGAATGCCATCTCATTATAAGGACTTCAAAATGAAACCGACGGGAGAACTTGGAGGGTGTAATAAGTTGATGGAGCAGCAAGTGCTGCATGATAGTTATTCAGATCCGTGGTGTGGCCACAAGTCCACTCGAATGAAGGAGTGACGGGGACCATAGTCGTTCCACGACATTAAATCAGGCTCTGCATGGGAGGCAACCCATGAATGTCATGCCACAATGTCAAATATGGCACTTGGTAGGAGGCATCTCATCCTTTCTTTTTAACATTTGGAATGTTTTATTATTTATTATGTAGATATGAACAATGCGTAAGAGGTAAGAAATAAGCTGGGACATTGAGCTAGAAAATGTAAGTCTGGGATGAGACTCCTAGCATGGACGCCAGGAGTTAAATCCTAGAAGAAATATTTTTTGTCGGTTGAGGCTATGGATGGCGTGCCGCGCCAACCCCTATCTCCAGAAGATATTTTTTTTCTAAGTCTGTGGTGATATAGGAGGGGCGACGCACCAAGGGGAAAGTGGCCAAAAAATTTTGGTCAATTTGAGTCAATATTGACTCAAAACACCTTAAAATTACATAAAATCCATGCCCCACCTTTTTTTTAAAGTCTCGTTCATCCTTTTTACCTTAAAAATTTGGAAAATAATAGAAATTGTTTTCTCTCTCCCTCTCCCTAAGGCCGTAACTCTCCCATCTCCTCTTTCCTCCATTGTTGTCTCTCCAACAAGTTGGTGAAACTCTTATTTTTAACTCAAGTAAGTATATTTCTTCTCTCTTATTTGATTAATGGTGCAAGCATGCTCCCACACCCTTCTTCCCCAAGATTTAGAACCCAAAAATCACCATTATTGGTGAAAAGCTTGTACTTCATGTTTTGAATTTTATGAACTTAAAGTCTTAAATTCTTCCATGATTGTATGATATCTTTGATGGGTAGCTTGATTCTTGGTTGAATATGTTGATTTGGACTTGTGGGAATGATTGGGTAGGTGAATTGAATTCTTGAATGTTGGTGGGTAGGTGTATTAATTATAGAGAGAGAAAGTACATGAAGCATTTAATTCTTGAATGTGATAATTTCTTGAGTTGGTGAATTTCTTTATTAATTCATGTGAATGGTAGTCAATTATTTATGGTTGGTTGATTTAGTTGAATGTTGTTACTCCATTACATCAAATCACTTGAATTGAAAATTAGAGAAGGAAAGTGAGAGGGATAGCTTAAAATGTGCATTCTTGATTAAAAGATAAAAGCTAGAGGAGAGTTGAAAAGAAAGGAAAAATGCATAAACTTGATGTAGTATGAGTTAGTGAATTAAAAGTAGATTGATAAAACTGGATGATGATGGGTGGAAGTCTTGAGTACCCTATTTGACAAATTCTCACATATACACTAGTAAATTAAGTGTGGGGTGAATTTGGCACTTTCCACACTTAATTAGTTATCCATTTGGTTCACAAAGTAATGTTGTAAAGTTCTTGATATTTTTTTCTTGATAGGTATAATTGCATCAAAAGGAAAGGAGGTGAATTTAGCCGAGAAAAGCCAAAAGAAGGGTAGACCAAGGAAGATGGATGCTAGTTCCTTGGCTCCCAAAGCAGGCCCCACTAGGAGATTTGGAGCAAAAGCAGTTGAGACTCATGGGCTTACTTGGTTTAACACTCAAAAAGAAGCCAAGTATGCCCATGAGAACTGGATAGATGAGGGTCGCTTGGCACTAAAGTTCCCGGCTATTCGGGAAAAGATACATTAGTTGGGAGCTGGCTATATCTTCAATGTGTCGGAGAGGTGCAACCTCACTTTGGTGAGGGAATTTTATGCAAACTGGGATACCTTATTTGGAGAGAATACAAAGGTCAGAATGAAAAGACAGGTGGTGCGATTCACGACCAAGAGGTTCAATTCTTTCTTAGAGACACCTGCAGTAGACCCTTCACAATATTTCATCTTGTTGGAAAAGCCGCCATACAGAGACATCCGCCATATTTTGTGTGGTGAGCAGTCATCCGCTCAATGGGCAAGGGACCAAAATGGCACCCATTCTACACTTTCATTTGCATATTTTTATAGGGAGGCAAAGGTGTGGGTGAAGCTAGTATGTGACGTTTTTCTCACTAGGACACATTTGACAAAGGTCGCGAGCGAATTATTTTGGTGTCATGCTGATGAAGGGGATACCGGTTAATTTTGGTGTTGTGATTCACCACAATATGAGGAGATCCCAAGACAATTGTAGATGGAAATATTGTCACAGCGGCCTCTTGACCATGTACTTAAGGGAGGCAGGTATCGAGGAGGAGGATGCAGATCTTGTTCTACCTTTGGCAGGACACTTGGCTGGAAAAATGATAGACGTCACCAAGGTAAAGGAGATTGACCCCTTTGCAAGCCCCTCTCTTACTATAGATGATTGGAAGGCCCGAGATGAGAGTTTTCAGGGTTGTATGTTTGGGATGATGGAGCTACAACTAAAGATAGGAGGAGGACCAGCCACTGCAGAGAGATGTCGGCTTTAGAGGCGTCGTACCCGCTCACAGAGAGTGCCATTTTGATATGCAAAGTGGGTCTGACTCTTGAGGAGTCGATTGATGATGATGAGGCTACTGACCTAACTAATGGTGTTGATGATCTCGACATGGAGGAGGATGATGATGCTACAGGTTTTCATGCAAAATGATGCCTAGCGACCAAGAAGTTTCTTTTCTCTCCCTTATGATATGATTGTGTATGCACTAAGGACAATGCACCTTTTTAAGTGTGGGGTGGAGGAAAGCTAAATTCCAGTAGCTTGATGATTGTAGGTCTTGGTTTGTAATAGATAGTACGAAGATGTCAACTACTTGAATGCCTGGATGTTTGACTTGTATTCATCTTAACTATGCTATGTTTGATTTCCTTTGTTTTAGGGCAATTTTTAAATTTTTTGTTTTGTTTTGTTTGAGTCATTGTAGTATAGGGTGAGTATGCCATCATGTGTTGCTTGAAATAATTTTTGAAAATGACATGTCTCACCCATCCTTCGATTTTTCCTATGACCTTGGTTCTTTTTCGAAGGGAGCCCTTTGAACTGGGTAATTTTTGTTTTTGTGTGTCGTCATACAATAATGACTTTCCCTAGGATAGATGGATAATTCCATCTTAAAGGAAGTTTCATCACATTTTTATTTTTTAGGATTGAGTCATAGATCATCCACTTGTATGCTTGTTGATATTCTTCTTAGCTACTATACTAGAGTAAAAAGAGTAGTTATTTTGATTGCATAAGTTAGAATCCTTGAGAGACGCACATATCTCTTTAATTTGACTCAACATATCCTTAGGGCTTGTTATGAAATTAATTTGTCATTCAATATGGTTGTGTGAATGTGTAGCTATAGAAACTGATTAGATTCGTGTTTCCATGAGAGATGAGCTAAATTATTTCGTATGTATATATCGTAGCAGCTAGAAATTTCCTTAGTGTACGTAGGATAACTAGTTTGTAGGGAGTTGAGAGATGATCAAGGCATTTCTTTGAAAAGCCATGTTTTCCCATAATTGTTTTACCTTCCTAGTCATTCTCCCTAGTTAACCCCTTTGAGCCTTTTTCTTTCTTAGCCTAAATAGTAGCTTAATCCCTCTTGTTGTGAGACCTCAGAATTATTGATCCAAAGTAGTCTTACGTACTTTGACACTTGAAAGTTAAGATCCACCAAAGTATAATGTTGAGGGAAAAAAAGTTGTGGTAAAAAAGAAAAGTGAGAAGAAGGGGTGCCCATAGAAATTGTGTTGTCTACTTGCTTCTAGGGAATTGAAAAAGAGAGATCTAATTGCAAAATCCTCAGTTATTTTATGATTAGAAAACTAGCAGCCAAGTAGTGAAAAAATAGGGCATGAAAACAAAAGCCAAGGGTGAGTAGAGGAAAGGTGAACAAGCAAAGAAAAAAATGGTTGACAAGTAAAGTGAAATATGTCTTAAAAGTGCTTAGGGTGGTAGTCACTATTAAATGAAATATTAGTCCTACCCATCCCTTAGCCGACATTACAACCAAGAAAAGTCCTTGTGATCTTAATCTCTTGAAACAATTAGGTAGTATAAATGTACATGATGGGCAAGCCTATGGTATGTTGCATATGTGCATTACATCATTTGTAAGAGTGAGTGTGCCTTACTTATCATGTCCCATGCATTATATTGATGAAGTTGAGAGAGGAACATCATTAAAAGTGAGGGGCACAAGAGGTCTAATTCAGTATACTACTTGTTTCATGTGTCACACATAATCATGTTGGCCCTTTGTGTTGAAAAGATGAGTCATTTATAGAGGTTGTGTGTTCTTGATTGTGAAATCTTTCCATGTGCTTTGTTGAGAATAGTTGTATGAGGATAAACCACTTTATATTCGCTCCATTCTAGTTGCTTGAGTATAAGTTGATAGAGGTGTCAAGTGTAATGGTGAAACATGATTTTAGGTGTGTTTTAAGGATTGTTCGAGGACAAATAATGGTTTAACTGTACGATGGTGATGTTGGGCATTTTTTTATGCCCATTTTCCATGTTTTTACCCATATTTGATCATATTTTGAGTTCATAATCCTTAATTTATGCTTAAATTCATGTATGTGTGTGTTTTATGCGCTAACAAAATATTTGAGTTGATTTGAGCAGGAAACTGAGCAAAATGGGCTCAAAATGATGTAAGGAATGTAGATTTGAGAATATGACGGGTTTGGTGCTATGGATGGCGCTCCGCACCAAGTCCCAAACTTCAGAGAAATAATAAGTCTGGTGCTATGGTTGGCGCCCCGCACAAGCCCTCAAACTTTTAAGAAAAAAATCTCAGGCTGGTGTTATAGCTGGGGAGGCACACCAGGCCTATTCTGGAGCTGAAATTGCTGAAAATTTGACTAAGTCTGTGGCGAGATAGGAGGAGAGGCACGCCAGACATATTCCAAGGTAAAAAATGCTGATTTTAAAGCCAAGTCTTGAAGGGAATAATCATCATTTGAAGGCTCATCTATAAATACGAGGACTAGTTCGTTTGTTACATATTTTTTATCAAAATTTTGACATTTTGAGGAGGTTGAGACGCCAAATAGGAGTCTTCTCTCATTTTCTTTTCTGTATTTTATTCATGAAAGCTTGTAAGTCATTTGGAAGGAATACAAAATTCTACAACTAGGTTTCTTTTTTTTTTAATTCGTATTTTTGTATGATGATGACTACTTATTCGTTTCTCCGCTTGTCTATGAGTGGCTAAACTTATAATCTAGGGTTGTGGCCATGGTGGATGGTTGACTATTTGGAAGTGTAATAAACTTGGTTTTGATTCTTTTCTTTGGTTGTTTTTATTTAGTTATTTTAATTTATTATTTATGAGATTGATCACCTTATAAGTATTCTGTTAGCTTTCGATTGAACTTGGGAAAGGGAATCGAAAGATTTAAAGATAAATACAAAATGGAAATTCAAAGACCCTTGAATCCATTGGTGATAGGATAAAAGTTATTTTTGAGGATGGGTATATATCCTTCAACCCCGTTTAGTTGAAATACAAATAGGAATAATCGTCATTTCATGTTCTCCTATGACCATAGGGATATAGGCGTTAGGGTGCATGAGATTGTTCTTGGATGCTAGGGATAGTGGCAAGAAATGAGATAGTTGCACTGTAGGAAGAATCATTCTAGTTTAATTATGTCTGGAAAACTCAACCTGAAACCAACCAAGTGTCATTGCCCTAGTTTGTCATCATTATAAAAATACTTGCATTAGTTTTATTAACCTTTGCATTTGAAGTTTAGTAGTTTAATTTTCATAAACCAATCTCCATTTTATTTGTTTTATAGATTAGTGAAATTAAAGTGACAACCTTATAACGATTAAATTGACAAGTCCATGTGGGTAAGATATCTGGACTTTAACAATCCTATATTACTTGATGACCATGTGCACCGGCGTGATCTTGGGCGACATCATCAACTTAGGATATATTATTATTGGGACCTGTCAAGAGAGTGCTTTCCCCGCCCAGGGGCACACCGTGATATCACACCTCATTCATCCTTTGCCCTGGAAAGGCTTAGGATGTCTCTCCTCCACGTGGGCAGGACAGGAGATCATCATGCGCTCATACATGGTGGTTGTCGGTTATGATGAGTCTCCTGATGGTGGGCATATTCCTATGCCCATTTGCCTTGTTTTTGCCCATATTTTACCTTATTTTGAGTTTATAATCCTTATGAAATACACAAATTCATATGTTTGCATGTTTTGTATGCTAACAAATGATTTGAGATATTTTGAGCAAGAAACCAAGGAAAAAGGACCCAAATTAGCTCAAGGTGTGAATATTTGAGAAGCTGAGAAGAAGCGCATGGGCTATAGCTGGCACCGGGCGCCAGGTTCCAAACTTTAGAGAAATGTGCATTAAATTTGGGGCTATGGCTGGCGCCCAATGCTAGGTCCCAAACTTCAGATATGTTTCATTCAACACCTTAGCGAGATAAGAGGCGCAGAGCCCAGAGCATTCCAGACTTAGAGAAATTTCCCAAAAATATGTTTCTATGGATGGNTACATCCTTCAGTGTATTCTTCACCGACCTTTTTATAAGAGCTGACATATAGAGCCAAGAAATTTGACTAACACTCAGGAGCTATGAGTGGCGCGGGCGCCCGGATGATCTATAGGTTTTGAAATTTGGCTAACTCCTTGGTGCTACGGATGGGGCGAGGCGCCCAGAGATAAACTTCAGAGGAAACTCTATCCCGACTTGGGGCTATAGATGGGGTGGTGCACCATGTATATTTTAGAGCATAAATTGCTGATTTTAAAGCTAAGTATTAGAGGGAAGAAGCATCATTTGAAGGCTCAACTATATATATAGCTTCTAGGTCATTTATTACAAATCTTTTAATCACTTTTACATTACGTATATCATTTGTTGAAGGTTGTAAGCATCTTGGAAGGGAGACAAGTTCTACACTAGGTTTCTTCTTTTCTTTATCATTTTATTTTGAATGATGATGATTAAGTCTTTGTTTTTCCACTTGTTTATGAGTGGCTAAACTCATACTCTACATTTTTGGCCATGGTGGATTGTTGATGTTTGATAGACTGATTTATACTAGTTTCGATTCTTCATTAATGGTTGTTTATATTTACTTACTTTAATTGCTTATTCATTAGCCTTATCAACTTATGAGTAAATATATTGGCTTTCGGTTGAACATAGGAAAGGGAATCGAAAGATTAAATTAAATACAAAACAGGAATTCAAAGACCCTTAAACCTATTGGTGAGAGGATAGAAGTTGTTAAGCATGGGGATATATCCTTCAACCCTATTTAGTTGAAATACAAGTAGGAATAACTATCATTTTATGTTTCTCCTACCACCATAGGGATTAGATGTTAGGGTTCATGAGATAGTACTTGGATGCTCAGGAGAGTGGCAAGATGTAATGCCCCTGAAACCCAAGGTCAGACCCATGAGTTTAAATGAAAAAAATAGGATTTTCTGCATCGAATCACAGAACGAGACGTCCTGTGACCCGTGGGGTAGGCCACGAGTCGTGGAGTGACTCGTGGGGAAGGGTCCAGACTTGGTTGAAAAATTGGGAAATTGAGTGACCACGGGCGTGACCACGAGTTGTGGTCAACACCACAAGTCATTAGGTGAGTCGTGGTCAAGAATTGATTGAAAGTTGGAAAATTCGGGCAGTGCACTTAACGGGTCCTCACCACGACTCGTTTGGGACACCACGAGTCGTGCTGTCGCCCGTGGTGACCCCCAGGTGTTTTTCGATAGTGAGGATACGAGAGGTCTGAAGAGGAATTTTGGTTCAGTGGCAACGGAAGACGTTATGGGTCGTTAGGTCTCCGGACGACTCGTGTAGTCAGTCGTTGGCAGGTTGGGGAATCTATAGAAAATTTCCAATGCACGTCATGATTGGGCACCACGAGTCGTCCTTGACCTCACGACTCGTGGAGTGCCTCATAGGGACTAGAAGGGTCCTTTTTCCTATGAATTTTCTAGGGAGTTTTACGTAATTTTCTAAACTCCTAGATTCCAAACTACGTCGTTTTGGATTTTAACCAGGGATTTTATAGGGGGTAACCGACGGTTTATTTCATTTCTTACATCCCCTCAAAAGTTAGAATGTAGAATTCTCTCAGAAAGACTCAGAGTAGAAGCTAGGGCGATCGAGTTCTCCTTAGATTTTCAAGGGATTCTCTCAGGGATTTCCATGACTAGGTATGTGGGAATTCAAATAGGAATAGTTTTTCCCTTGTGTCCCCAAAAATCTCCTCTATCTTCTCTATCAATTCTAGCCCTAAACTTTCGAATGTGAATAAATGATATGTCAGACTTCATTTATAGCATGTGGAATATGGTCTATGTTGATTGTTGTCATATTTCCACTACCTAGTTATCATGTTAATACTCATTCTTGTAAGAATGGTTTTAGCCCTTCCTTTGAATTAAATAAACTAGAATTTTTCTTGTTGGACTAGTTATTCCTTATGGCTTGATTTTATCAGCTGGGTTTCCCATATTACTATTAAATGTTGAGAATTCAGTCATATGTTTGTTAGTCCAATCTCTGTCAATTATTAGCATATTCGGTATAATATAAAAATGTCAGCTGATCAGTTTGACTATAGTTAATCCTTGAGGTGTCCATGGTATCTCCCAGTTATTAGTATTAAACTCAGTATCTGATTTTAGTGGTTCTCTAGGCGGTCATGACACTTTTAGATAAGCAGCTCTGGCCAGCCTTAGGACCCTAGTTTCAGATAACAGTCTGTTCTTTAGACAGTTACGACGCTTCCAGATAAGAAACTCTAACCTGTCTTATAACGCCAGTATAGAATCCGGTCCGATAAGACTCTCAGGGTACTTTCAGATAGGTATCATTGACTTAGTCTTGGGCCCCAATTTTGAGCTATCAACTTAGTAGTCAGTCTGGAACTATCCAGTAGGAGTAGGACTTCACATAGAGCGGACTGGGGTTCTAGCGCACCTAGGTTCTCAAAACTACGTTGCCACCATAGGCTATATTTTATTGGCCTCATGGCCCCAGACCTATGAACACTCAGTTCATGCCTTTATATCCTAGAAATGTATATTGGGTCCTACCGATGGGGTGCATACATCGGACTCCCCGTCTAGCTCACGTGGTTATATGTAGGTTATAGACTCTCCCACAAGTCAGTTTAGTTCCGTCTTAGATCAGCTCAGTTATAAAGTTCCATACTACGCAGTTTAGATCAGTTCAGTTTAGTACAGTACTTCAGATTAGTATCTAAGATTTAGGGCATGTCTTTGACCACCAGACAGGGTTATTTTGACCATTTCAGCATATTCAGTTATTCAATTTCAGTATTTAAGTTAGCCATTGCATGTCTTTCCAGTTCAGTTGTTTTATTATCCGTGTTATGGTTTCTCTCACTTACTTAGTACATTCAAAGTATGGCGCATATTGTTCGTTGGTCGGATGACTACACGCAAGTGCACGTGGTCGAACAAGTAGTAAAATGGATCAAGTAAGCCAAGTATCGATCCCACAGGGACTGGACTACAGTATCAATCTACTCAAGTGTCAATAAACTTTAACTTTAAAAATGCAGACAACAGTGTGAAGAAGATTGTAATATTTTGTTTCCTAATTTATACTAAGTCT
>JACEIK010008416.1:45689-62699 GCA_018107945.1 Datura stramonium | reverse complement strand
GGCTCACCCTCACCCATAGATTGTCTCGGAGCTGCTTTTAGCACAGTTGGTGAGTCCTCATGATCTGAGGGATATTTGATAGACATATTGATATTTTCTATTTTAGTACTTGTTCGGGTTAGTTGGGGGTGTTGTCCCATCAACCCATCATATGTATTAGAGGCTTTCAGACAATTATTCAATACTCAGCTTGTATGTCTTAGTGTTTTGGATGTTCTTATATATTATGTTATGCCATGTTTCTGAGATGCCTTATGTTTAATCTTCCGCTTATATGATTGACTTAGATGTATTCTCATGCCATGGATCGACTTGGGGTCTCTCGGGGCTCCTTGTCTCGTGTATACAATCTGGGTATACGTTCTGGTCGTGACAAACTTGGTATCAAAGCCATAGGTTTTGAAGTGTCCTAGGTTTTCTGAAAGCCATGTTAAGTAGAGTCTTTTTCATGGGTGTGAAGCCCTCCATACTTATGACGAAAAGGCTACGAGATGTTTAGGAAATGTTCCCTTCTTTCATGATCAATGTCGTGTGATGAAAGTCCTTTACTCTTCTAATTCATGCTAATCGCATTTGCAAAATCATGCCTCCACGCCGAGTGAACACCAGAAGAAATGGTAACGGCAATGATCATGAGGGTGCCAATAGTGATGAGCATCAGTAAGCCCCACCCGTTCATGAGGAGAATGCACCAGAGCGAGCTGCCCACATTGAGTTTAGGGCAGCGATTCAGATGCTGGCATAGGCCATGACTGCCCAAGATCAGAATCGGACAGTGGCGCATTACCCTAAGAATGGGAATGCGGTGGCAGCTAGGGTGAGGGGTTTCTTGAGAATGAACCCTTCTGAGTTCACGGGGTCGAAGGTGGACGAGGATCCACATGATTTCATTGAGGAGATTTTGAAGATCACCCAAGTTATGAGGGTGAACAATGGGGAATGTGTTGACTTGACCTCCTATCAGCTAAAGGGGGTGGCTCACATATAGTTTAAGCAGTGGAGAGATGTCAGGGCAGTGGATGCAGTCCCAATTGGTTGGGGAGAGTTCCACGCAGAATTTTTGGATTGGTTCATCCCTCAAGAGATGAGGGAGCTCAAGGCGGCTGAATTTGTTAATTTAAAACAGGGTAATATGTCCGTCAGGAGTACGCATTGGAGTTCACCCGATTATCCATGTGTGCTCCAGAGTTGGTGGTGGATTAGAGGGCTCGGATGAGTTTTGTACATGGGGTGGCAGATTACTTAGACAAGAATTGAAGGATCGCCATGCTTCATCGGGATATCAATTTTCCCGTATTGTATTGCATGCATGGAAGATGGAGTCGGTCTACCGCAGACAAAAGGAGGCCAAGAGGACCAGGACCGACAGTTACGGGACTTCTTAGGTCAGGTCAGGGGGTGGACAATGTCAGTAGTCCCAGCACAGGTATATCGCTCCAGCTCCATCATCGGCCAGCACGCCATCTAGGTTCAGAGGAGATCCAGGGAGCAGGGCTTCAGGCTCGAGGGATCAGGGTGGCATGCAGATGAAGCTCACTTTTCCAGTTTGTGCGAAGTGCGGCAAGAATTATCCCGGGAGGTGCCTACTCAGCGCGAATGCTTGTTTCGAGTGTGGCAAACCCGGACACAGACTCAGAGATTGCCCTTCAGCCAGATTAGTGGTCGGTAGAGCCCGTGTAACAACAGTCGGTTCTGCCGCTCCAGCAGCACGTCACCCTCAGTAGGGTGCCTCTACTAGTTCAACAGGCGGTCAGTGCCAAAACAGGTTTTATGCTTTAGTGCCTCGCCAGGAGACGGAGGCTTCACTGGATGTGGTCACTGGTATGTTGCAAGTCTTCCATATTAATGCTTGTGCCTTGTTATATCTAGGAGATACTTTGTTGTTTTTGACCCCTTATATTGCTAGTAATTTTGGAGTTAGCCCTGAAATTCTGTCAGAACCATTCTCAATCTCTACTCCAATCGGCGATTCAGTTGTATCTAGACGGGTGTATAGAGGTTGTCCCATTACAGTATTGCATGAGGTCACTTCCGCAAACTTAGTAGAGTTAGCTATGACTGACTTTAACATCATTTTGGGCATGGATTGGTTGTTTGCATGTTATGCTTCGATTAATTGTAGGACCCGCACGGTGGAATTCCGATTTTCGGGTGAGTCAGTTTTAGAATGGAAGGGTAATTAAGTTGTACCAGCCGATCAGTTTATTTCATATCTTAAGGCCAGTAAAATGATTTCTAAAGGGTTGCATGTATCACCTAGTTAGGGTTAAGGATGTTGAGTCCGAGACCTTGACTATGCAGTCAGTTCCGGTGGTGTGTGAGTATCCGAAGGTATTTCCCGACAAGTTGCCAGGTGTTCCTCCTGAGAAGGAAATTGATTTCGGCATTGATCTCTTACCCGATACGCAGCCTATCTCAATTCCTCCCTACAGGATGGCTCCGGCCGGGCTAAAAGAGTTGAAGGATCAGTTGAAGGACCTGTTGGATAAGGGCTTTATTAGGCCGAGTAAGACTCCATGGGGTGCACCAGTGTTATTTGTTCGGAAGAAAGATGGTTCTCTTCAGATGTGTATTGACTATCGGAAGTTGAACAAGGTCATAGTCAAGAACAGATATCCTTTTCCTAGGATCGATGATTTGTTTGACCAGCTTCAGGGTGCCAAGTGTTTCTCCAAGATTGATCTCAGATCCGGGTATCACCAACTCAGGGTTCGGGAGAGTGACATCCCAAAAAACCGCCTTTACGACTCGGTATGGTCACTACGAATTTGTTATTTATTTTGGACTAACCAATGCCCCACGGCTTTTATGGATCTAATGAATAGGGTGCTCAAGGAATATTTGGACATGTTCGTGATTGTTTTCGTGATGATATCCTTATATACTCTCAGAGCGAGAAGGAGCATGCTGCTCACTTGAGAGTAGTACTTCAGACCCTCAAGGATTGTCAGTTGTATGCAAAGTTCAACAAGTGTGACTTTTGGTTGAATACGGTAGATTTTTTAGGCCACGTGGTATCAGTGAGGGCATAAGGGTAGATTCTCGAAAATTTGAAGCGGTGAGGAATTGGCCCAGACCGGTGGACCTTCAGGAATTCGAATTTCTTGGGCCTAGCAAGCTACTACCGAAGATTCTAGAGGGTTTTTCATCAATTGCGGCACCTTTGACTAAGTGACTCGAGGAAGAAGGTAAAGTTCCAATGGTCGGAGGCTTGTGAGAAAAGCTTCAAGAGTTGAATATGACTCTTCAGCACCGGTGTTGACTCTACCCAAGAATGCGAGATGGTTTTGTCGGTAATATTGTGATGCTTCAAAAATCGGCTCGGGTGTGTGTTGATACAATCATGGGAAAGTGATAGCATATGCCTCAAGATAGTTGAAAATCCATGAGAAGAAGGTTACGACCCATGATCTTGAGTTAGGCTGCGGTGGTGTTACGTGGGAATATGGCGGCATTACTTGTACGGAGTCCATGTGGATGTATTCACGAACCACAAGAGCTTGCAATATGTGTTCGCGCAGAGAAAGATCTCAATCTTCGGCAAGGAGGTAGTTGGAGCTACTAAAGGACTATGACATAGGTGTCATTTACCACCCGGTAAGGCTAATGTGCGGACGCACTTAGTAGGCTCTCTATGAAGTGTGTCCCACGTGGATGAGGGAAAAGAAGGAGTTGGTGAAATATGTCCATCGACTTGTGAGGTTGGGGGTGGAGTGGTCGGCTAACCGATGGCGGTGTTCATTGTGCAAAATGGATCAGAATCATCCTTGGTGACGGGTGTGGCCGGACAAGATGAGGATCCGACTTTGGCCATGAAGCCGTTGGAAGTCAAAAGGTCGATGTCTTCTCCCAAAAGGGAGATGGTGTGTTGTGGTACCTGGGTCGCCTATGTGTCCTAAACGTTGAGAATTGAGGACCGGATATTGCATGAGCACATGGATCCGGTACTCTATCCATCCGGACGCCACCAAAATGTATCATATTGCGGGAAGTATATTGGTGGAACGACATGAAGAAGGATATCGCGGGATTTGTAGCCGGGCGCACAGAAGCTATTAAACAAGTTAAGGTCAAACATCAATGGTCGAGCGTACTTGAGGATATTACAATTCCCACTTGGAAGTGGGAAAGAGATTAATATGGATTTAATTACGAGGCCTACTCGTGCTCGCCGTACTACGATTCTATTTGGATGGTGGTTGTACGAGGTTGACCAAGGTTGCACATTTTCTACTAGTCAAAAGTACAGGTCGACGGATGATTATGTCAAGTGTATATTCCAGAGTCGGTTTCGACTTCATGGAGTGCTGCTGTCTATTATTTCAGAACTAAGGTACTCAATTTACCTCCTAGTTATGCGGTTTTTCGGAAGGGGCTTGGGACTCCAAGTTAAGCTCGGCCACTGACCCTTTCATCCATAAAAACGGATGGCCAAGCCGAACAAACAATCCAGAATCTTGAGGACATGTTGAGAGCATATGTGATGGATTTAAAGGTAGTTGGGATAGATCATTTTCCTTGAGTCAGAGTTTGCTTATAATATCACTCCCGGTTTCCAAATGGCAAGTTTGAGGCTCCCTACGGGCGGAGATGTATATCGCCCATCGGATGGTTTGAGGTTGGTGAGGCAGCTATGATAGGGACAAAGTCAGTTCATGAGGCTATGGTAAAAGTTCAGATGATAGGGGACAAGCTGAAACTGCTCAAGTCGTCAAAAAGTCATATGATGATGTAGGAGGGAAAGTTGGAGTTCGAGGTGGACGGTGGAGTGTTTCCAAGGGTATCTCCCATGAAGGGAATCATGCGGTTCGAAGGAAAGGAAAACTTAGCCCCATTGAAGTCCTACAGGTTATGAAGTTAGTAGGTAACATAGCAAGTTGGACCTACCAGTAGAGTTATCTTCGGTTTATCCGTCTTTCATGTATCTCTCTTGAAGAAATGCTTGGGAGGCAAAATACGTAGTAGTTAGATGGAAAGTGTTGGTGTGAGAGATAGCCTTAGTTATATGAAATTCCAGTTGTAATTTTGGATCGTCAGATTCGGAGGCTGAGAACAAGTAGCTTTAGTAAAGGTGTTAAAGAGAAATCGGCATGTTGGCGGTTATTGGGAAGCCAAAGCGGAATATGATGGCTAAATACCCTCACTTGCACTCTGCGACTCGGTTTCGGTTGAGGTATCGGTTTTTCCTATTCTCCTAATGTCCCAGGTTTAATGTTAAGTTCATGTGCACAAGTTTGTTTTATGTTATGATAGATGTATGTGATGTCTGAATTCAGTTCAGCTATGTAGTTTTTTCGGAGGTAGTCATTCGCCGGTTTGGTTTAAATGATCAATATTTGGAAGATGATAATTGCATGTTTTTGTTTACCTTCTTCCTCATTAGAGGACAGATGTTCCCGGGGAGATATTGTAACACCAGTTCCTAGGAGTAGACCCGAGTTAAAAGTTTAAACTGCTGGCCAGGAAAATTTCACGAACGGGCGACCCTAATGACTTCGTGGTGTCAAACCACGGGTCATTGTATCTGTCCGTGGCATAGGGAAATCACGGGTGGCGATGAAGGCGACGGACGACACAACGACTAGTTGTTCGAAACAACAAGTCGTTGTTGGCGACGTTGGAGGAGGCTGGAGTTTGGCTTAGAAGGATACAACGAGGTCATCCAACCGCTTGTTGTGAGAAAGAATGACCCGTGGTCATAGGTCATGGTTTGGGTGCAAGAATTTCCAACGTATGTGACGAATCATGACCACGGCTCGTTGATATTACAAGTTACTGAGAATCACCCTCCTAAAATAATTAAATGTTAAAGATGTTACAATATATATATATATATATATATATATATATATATATATATATATATAATATATATATATATATATATATATATATATATAACTTTCTTTAATTTCCTCTATGTTTCAACATGTAATTACTAAATATAATACTAGTGTTATTTGTATGTGTAGAGGTTGTGGTAAGAAGGGTTCAGCTTTTGTGAAAGGAAACAACGGTCAATGTAGCGACCCGTGGTCTCGGGAGGATGAAATGGTCTGTCAGTCGTCATTTATATTTGGAGAAAAATCCCACGATTACACAAGCGACAATGACGAGCGGGTCGTTGTTGGTTCTAGCGACCCGTTGGGTTTCCGTCACGTTGGTCCAACCTAGGAAGTTTTCGGGCGGATTCATTAAGGGCATTTCGACTTTTCATAACTATAATATCTAAACTACGTCGTTTTAGCTTATGAGTGGGTTTAGGGGGATAATTTATTTTAAGTCCTCATTCATGCATGCAAGAACATAGAGAGGTAATCAGGGTGATTCAAGGCTTTTCTCTTCAATTCTTCCAATTTCCTTCCCTAGGCATTCAAGGAAAGTTTAGAACCGGCTATTCTCCCGGGTATGTAAGGCTAATAATGGGTGAGTTCTTCACACCCATGCTCATCCTCTATAATTTTTAAAATTTTATTAATACTCATGGGGTTTTTGAAGATGATTTTCATAAAAAGTCAATTTATGATTCCATGACTTGAAATTATGATATGAAAAAATATTAATAATTCAATTATAATTATTAAATCTTTAATTAATTAAATCATTTATAATTTTATCGATTTTGTTTTCTATGAAATTAAGCCTAATTACGCATAACCCATATGATAAATCGATTTTATGATCTATATTTTCATTGATGATGTTTACAATTCTAGCATGAATTATGATTCAAATAATTCAATTTTAATAAAGATATAATTAATCTTAATTATCAAATTTTAAATTTCAAATTATATGCATGATTTACAAGTACGTATGAACCTTATGAATCATGAATTATGTTACTGGCCGACTCACGAGCCTTATACCATGACTAATTCACGTATATACAAGCATGTTTATGATTATCATGATTTAAATAGCCATGAACTCATGCATTCTATACCGTAAGCACTATATATATGTTTGGGAGTATTATCGAACACCGAGTAGGTCCCGGGGCTCGGAGTTAAGCCCGGATCTCATGAATACGTGCCACTATAGGTATATTAGGACCCCTTCATGTTTTCACTGGCCCAAATGGCCCTTTCTTCATGGTGATATCCCACTTTCATGGTCTACCCTTTGCAAGGTACATACACCCTCCAGACTAGGGTTATAAGTAGGAGCTTCACGTGTGTGCTCATATGAGTATGTCGGTTAAGAGAATCTCCCATTGTTCCTCATGATTTATGCATGTTATGATTGTGTATTTTGGCTCAAGTCATCTTAAGTAAGCTCTTTTCTTATGATTATGATTATGTTTACATTACAAATGTTTTGAAAACCTTGGGCCTTATGACATGTTATGATGATTTACGATACGAGCATGGTGTCCTACTCTTACGATCATTTATGAGTTTTACATGTTTTAAATGTATTTTTACTTACCTTGCATACTCGGTACATTCATCTTATTTTGCATATTTCTATCTTGTATCATTTCATTATACATGCCCCGGCTCTCGGGCTCACCCTCACCCACTGGGTGTCTCGTAGTTGCTTTCAGCATAGTTGGTGAGTCCTCATGATCCGAGGATATTTATAGACATTTGATACTTTCTGTTTCAGTACTTGTTCAGGTTAGTTGGGGTTGTTTAGATCCAGCCTATCATACATAATTATAGGCTTTCGGGCAAGCTGTTCAGTACTGCGCTTGTATGTCTAGTGTTTCGGATGTTACGATATATTATGTTATGCTATGTTTCTGAGATGCCTTATGTTAAGTCTTCTGCTTGTGTGATTGAATTAGATGTATGTTCATGCCATGGGTCTACTTGGGGTCTCTCGGGGCTCCTTGTCCCGTGTCTATGATCAGTGCTGACCGGGTGCGTGACACTCTTAATCGGCCTTCGACTTTCACCACGGTTCTCGGTGCAGCTCATATTGGGACTTGTACTTGGCTGTTTCTGCATTTTTAGGCTTCTTTTGCACATTTTGCTCCAACTCTTTTTCCACGAAATCAAGAAGTAAAATACCTTACATCCATATAAACATACCTAAGTCCATGTTATTTTCTCGGTTTTTAAGCGTCGAGGTGTTGTAAACTCAAAGCACATATATACCCTCAACTTAAGACTTTTTCATGTCACTTAGGCAAGAAAATAAAAACTAAACATGACCCAACTAGAAAATAAACCTAGGATACTATACCAACATCAGCAAAACTTTTTACTATAAATTCAAAAGCTTTTGACCCTTTCCGTGAATTAAATCAACACATGCACTTCAAGCAACCACAAGACATGATAAACAGGGATCAAGATATGTCATCTAGCTATTAACAGAGTCATTACCAAAGCTTTTACACGGTCAGCTAGTAAAATTAAACACAAACCATGTACTCTCCATGATAAATGAAGTCCCCACTCACAAATATAGTAAAATATGAAACATGGGGTGACTAGTAAGGCTCTCACTCTCACAAAAGAAGTTTCAAATGGTGCATATCGGATACCACTGGCTTTCCCTTATTTTCTCTACTTTGGTTGGTCAGGATGGTTAGTAGAATCACTACTTAGGACTTACTTTGGCTTGTAATGTAGACTTTGACCCGGGTATGGTAGAGATGGAATCTTTTGAGTGACTAAACCCCTCCTTGGCACTACATACATGTGGCTCTATTTTCTTTTACTTTTTCACCCTTTACTCTTTTCCACTTTTTCCTCCCTTTTCATCCTTTTTATGCACTTGTATGAGTGTAGTGTGTTTCTTCAAACTTTTCATACATCACTCTCTTTTGTATTTTCTTTTCAATGTTTCTTTATTTTTCTCTTTCTTGTCACATGACAACTCATTTTTCACCTTTTTTATTTTCTCTTAGTTTTCACCTTCCCATCATTTATGCACCCTACTCTAACCACTTCATCTTAGGCATTTTGCCTATGTTGGGGTTCAATGTCAAGGGAGGTTGGGGGCCAAAACAGATTCATCATAAAAAATAGATGCGGTTAATTGATTAATCAATGAAAAATGATTCATTTAGGGCTCAAAATTGGGATGAGGGAATCGCCATCATTTGGTAGGGTCTTTAAGCAAAAAAATGGATAAACAAAAATAGCCTATGATCCTTTTCTAACAAACCATCCTAAAACCTATGTAAAGACCAACCGGGCAAGTTTTAGATCCTCTACCAGTATTGAACTAGGTATCAGATCTCTCACTCGCTCATGGTATGTCTTGCATTCATTCTACTGTCCGGTTTATACATGGCTTAAAAAAATATTCATGCTAATATACTAAATGACATAAAAAGATCCACAGAAACCATGCTTTGCAATCACAAGTACACTAATCATCAAAAATTTTAAACAAGGTCTTACAAATCTAAAACTAGTGATATTTATTAAGAAATTGAATAATACTCTAAGCTACTTTCTAATTAAATAAAAATCACAAAAATAAAATTCTAAACATATCGGTTATACTATATAGCATTCAAGTGAGTCCATCCGTAGCAAAAGACTGCCTTAGTGTAAATTTCTGCGAACAATTCTACAACTCCGGTTACGGCTCGTGCGAAATTCGTATGTTTCCTTCCTCGTAATCCGGCCTTCGACTTTCGCCATGATTCTTGATCTTGACTCATTACAATCAGGTATGGCCCGTACTAAGACTTTTACTTAGTTGTCTTTCTGCATTTTAGGCTTCTTTTGCACATTTTTTGCTCCAACACTTATTTTCCTGAAATCAAAGTAAAGTGTCTCATATCCATATAAACATACCTAAATTATGTTGTTTTTCTCATTTTAAGTGTTGAAAGTTTGTAGACTCACAACACATCAATGACCTCAATTATGGGTCAGCCCTAAATTACCCAATGTGGAAGGATTGAGAATAAGCTAGCGTTGAACATTCAAGTAATTTACTTAGGCAACCCATGGGTATCTTTCAATAGCACCATAGGTGTCAAATACTTCAATTTTGTCAAATGAAGAGAACTTTCTTCTACCCAATTGTTTGTTGCATATTGAATTCAACTTATGTCTAGGAGAATCCATTAAAGAAGGGTTATACCTTGAATTATTATTAATTGATGATAACCCTACCTAAATTTGTTGTTTCAAACTCATAGAAGGTAATTAGAGCGAGGATCAGATGACTCTCATCACCAATCACACAATATGAAGCAAAAAATGAATCAAATGTTCATAATTCAAAACTCAATTTTACCAAATTGGGATGCATTAGGGTTCAACCTTAGATCTGGATTTAGTTACCTATAGCAAAAAGAAGAAGAGAATTAAAGTAATTAGACATGCTTACTAATGGAATTTGAAATCTTCAATAGATGAGTTGAAATCTTCAAACTACAAGCTAAGATCTAGAACACTATGAAAACTAGGGGCTAAACTAGCTAATTTCTACTCTCTACTCTAAGTATGAGCGAATAATGAAAAGCTTTTTAAAGTTACAAGAAAAATCTATTTATGCTATGTCCCAAAAGAAATCCCAATTAATTCAAACTTGAGGTGCGGGTGTACGGGGACGGGCCATCCTTTGAGTATGTGCTTTGCATTTTGCTTACGTCCGGTAGCTTGTCGTCCTTTGATTAACGCGAGACTCTTTTTGGAAAAATGGTCGGTACCTGTACCATGTACTTTAGGAATCCCATTCTACCTAGTTCAAGTTTGTTCTTCAATTTACGGACCGTCCTTTGGGAAGATAGTCAAGTCCCTTCAACCATATTGTAAGGACCTATTATCTTGGTTCTGAATTTTGCAATTGGGAATGGACAGTAGATAATGCGGACCGTCTTTTAGATAGACGGTCCATGTCTCACGTCCTTGGAGCATTTTCGCGTAGAAACTCCTTTTCATCTTTTCATTGCTTAAGTTCATGAAACATAGCATAATAAGGTTAGTTTCCTCTTAATTTAAATCCTAAAGACATGTAAATGCTATGAGATGAAGTAAAGATGTGTCCTTCAATTCCCCACATATAAAATACATCGATAATCTTGTTGTCAACTCGGAAGAAGGATCAATAAGATAGAATGAAGAGAATATAGGGAGTAAGATATTTTCTTGAAGTAAAATTGAGAATTGTTGATTTTGCGGCTAGGATAGGAATATAACTTAGAATGCGCTTGGTTGAAAATGGGAGAAACTAATTTCGTTGGCATGATTTATACTTGATTGTAGGAATATAGATATATAATTGCATGTGAATAGATGATTAGAGTCTCGAGAAGACCACAATTATACAATTAACACCGTAAATCGAGTAACTCAATAATTATTGCACGATAAAGAAGGTGCATATGCAACATAATTGCTAGAGATTGATAGTCCTAGATTGATCCATCTCATTGATTACGTAAAATAAAATCTGTTCTTTCCTTGTTAATTGTTCATTAGTATTTTCTTGTATTTTTAGTATAGATAATTATAAATAAATCTTTAGATTCTATCGCTGAATAAACTAAATTTTCATTAGTTTAATTTAGTAAATAATTAATCAATCCTTGTGGAAAAGGATATCTGATCTTCAAATTCTATATTACATGTACTATCACATACATTTGCGTGCAAGTTGGACTAACATGGATGGAAGGTAGTTGCCACTTTATGCTTGCAGGGCAATCCTACAAATGCCTTATTGCAAAGTGGGAACTCTCATCAATGATAATGCACTAAGTGCCAAATCTGGTGAAGATATTCTTCTTCAAAAAACCGATCCTATCTTTGCTTCGTTGTTTGGCGATGTTGGACATGTAGTCCACTGCAACCCGGATGTAAGTTGTCCATAGGAACTCAAAAGGGTCCAATAAAATATATTCTCTAAACATCAAAAATCTCGACTTCAAGCACAAAATTTAAAGGCATCTCATGCCTATTGGATATGGACATTGTATCTCGCATTGATTTCACAATTTAGTCAATAGATTTACATCATGATATATTGTGGGCTAAAGTAATACCCACTCCAATATCTTGGTTAGTGCGATTTTCTCCATGATGACCTCCACCAAAAGAGTCATGGCATGTCATGCCTTTTAAAATATGCATCACCTCCTCTTCACTAATGCATCTTCGATAATGTTAATACGCACACATGCAGAACAAATATAACTTTTCCAAAAGTAGTGTCACACATCGCTTAGAACTTTTTTCTTCATTGATTTAAGCTCATCAGGTATCAATCGGAATCACCCAATAGTTGGCAAAACTTGCATACCGGGAGTCGGAAGTCTTTGGTGGCAATATCCACTCAGTGAAAAACACAATCAATCTCTAACTCTTATGTAGGCCTTCCGCATCGGGACTAGGTGATCAACTACTTGGTACTCGGTGCCCTTCATATCCTTGATTTCGACGTTGAATTCCTGCAACCAAAGCATCCATCTAATAAGTCTTGGCTTTGCATCCTTTTTGGTCATCAAATACCTCAGGGATACATGATTTGTATACACTATCACTTGAGACCCCAATAAATATGGCCAAAACTTCTAAATGCATAGAATATGGTCAACAACTCTTGCTCAGTCACCGTGTACTTTATTTGTGTTGCATTCCAAGTCTTTCTTGAGTAGTAGATCAAGTGTAGGACCTTATTATGTCTTTGACCATGACCCCAATTACTACACCACTAGCATCTTTGCATCTACTCAAAAGGAAGAGATCGGTCAGGAGTTGCGGTCATAGGGGTTGAGTCAACTGCTTCTTCAACTCATCAAATGCCTCAAGGCATTTCTCATCAAGCTACAAATTTAGCCCCTTTTTGAAGCTTGAACAAAGGTTGAGTGATCTTTGAGAAATTGATATTGATAAATCTCTATAGAAGAGCGGCATATTCAGAGGCTATGGACACCCTTTGCGGAGATAGGAGGAGGAAGTTTAGAAATAACTTCTATTTTAGCTTGATCTACGGGCTATAACTGGGCATTAGAAGTGAAGCCTTAGAAATAAAAGAATCTGTTAGGGGCTTATGATCCGATTCTGAATAGCAAGTGATATCTATGGGTCGTAACTAGATTCTTGGCCATTCATAGAATCAGCGGCGTATCAGCTATTTAAACGCGAAATTTGACTTTTCTACCATTGTTTCTCATCTTTCAAGCCCTTGTCCGGTTCTCCTCTCTTCTCCAAATCTTCCTACCTCAAGGTAATATTGAAAAATCCAAGTGTTTTACATGATTTCATGCAAGATTATATAAACCCTATCTTCAAACTCCTAGGGTTTCAAAGAAAAATCCATTCCTAGGCCAAGGCGAACATTGAATGTTCTTCTTTAAGCTTGAACTTATTTTCTCCAATTGCTTGATTGCAATTAAGGTATGTAATGCTGACTCTATGTGTAGGACATTATTGTTTCCCTATGAATTCTCCTTCTAGTCCATGCAAGGTGATTCCATGAATAGATGGGATTCATACTTTTGGTGATAACCTTTCATGATTTATCATTACGAATATCTTGAATCTTTATGAATTTCTATGAATTTTCATCGTGTCTCATTTATGGATTTTTTATGTTCATCCATGATATTTTAACTTAAATTATGATTTTACCCTTATATAAAAAATACGAACTTTATGCTTTCATGAATGAATTTTTTTCATGGGTTTTGCAAATGATTCTGTAGGGTTGCACCATACTCCATACACATAATTTTTATAATATTTTTATGGGCTCTCAAGCCAACCATAATTTATGGGATTTTCGGATAAAGTATGACTTGTGATTATAAGCTTTTAGAAAAAGCATGACTTATGATTGTGAGCCTCCATGCTACTTTATGAACATGATTTTTATGAAAAGTAAATTGTTAATCGAGAAAGCATAAGTCTACTTATGACAAATGCTTGAAACTACCTTCGTCAATGTAGGAATAGGGATTGATACATTTGGTTTGGGCGTACCCCTTATATTCCTCAAAGAGGAAGAATTATGGGACCTTGCTAACAATCTCCTACATGTATGCCTCATACCCAAAATGGTATTGGAAGCTTTAGCTGATTAAGCAGAATCAGACTCTATGTTCTCACATAGTGAATCATGTATGTCGATTATACTAGTAAGCTTCCAACATGAATAGTTTTATGATGATATACTAATTTTAGGGCCAATCCACATGATTTTTAAGTTGTTTTACTTTTCACTTGATTTTCTATAATCTTGAAATGTCCTTCTACTTGATATATTTCATGTTCATTTTACCATTTACATATAGTACAATCCCATATGTATTTGCGTCCCTTTTACTGAGGGTTCTGCATTATTTTTATAATATAGACTTAGATGCTTGAGACGTTGGTGAGCAACACGTTAGGTTTCTTACACCTGTAGCTTTTGGTGAGCCCCACTTATTCTTGGGGCAATATCTTTATACTGCTTTTGCTATAGGTATTGCACGGTGCTTTATTTTGGTAAAATAATTATTCATTTCGGTAAAATAATTATTCATTTCTTATTAAAAAGCTTCATAAATTTGATAGTCTAGTATATTCTCATGTCATATACTGCGCTTTGACCTCGAGTCACTTATATAATCAAATGGTGATTTTTAAGAAAAGATTATTTTTCTTATGCATACTGATATTTCTCTCTAAAGCTTTAAATTGTTCATGTTCCACTTATGTTAGATAAATGCTCTATGTTTCATATCATGTTATGAGGCCCATGCTTGGGCCATCGGTGACATCGAGTCTTAGGTCTCGTCTAGGTCGGAGTTGGAGCATGGAAAACACCTTTGGTGTTGTCCAGTCTCCACTTATGATGTCTCCTATATCGGGATGTGTGACAGCTCACCAATACCCATTCACCTATTTCACGTAAGATGAATCTTCTCATGGTAGTCAACCTTGCTTGAATAAATAAGGATTCCCGCACATAGAAATAGGAATCCTAATACCATTTCTTCATCTAATGCGTAGTTAATTCGGGTTAGTGGACAATGCTCACTACCAGATTAGCAAGAAAACGCATACTAGGGACTTCTAGCAGTGAAGAGTAAAAAGTTTTTCATTGGGAAAATCTTCTTATCTGCCCATCTTTAGTCATAGTCTTAGTTCTCTAGTTTGGACAAATGATTTACCACTTGATTCTATGTGCTTTTTTATCCTTGATCTCCACATCCAGAACTCACTTGCGGTAAAAAGAATTCACCTATTAATTGCACTTCACATCCTTCTTATTAAACAGAAATCTTAGAATCACAACATTATTCATGTGCACAATAACATGGTTGTGAGAGATGACCAAAATTTATTTAACGCATAAACCACTATCAAAAGCTTTTTTTAATAATTCATCACGAGCAAGATCAAGAGTCTTACTAGTATAATAAATGGAATGAAAAAATTGCCAAGGGCGACCTTAGCTACAATGTAACCAGAATCAGACATCAACTCGAATGGCAGGGGTCCATTGGGCGCTATAATAATCGGTACAATCACCAACTTTCTCTTAAATTCTTCAAACACCTTCAAGCATGACTCATCAAATATAAACTTCACCTCTTTCTCAAACGGTCGGGTCATGGGCTTGGACAATTTTGAGAAATACTCAATAAATCACCTGTAAATCTCGTGTGGCCTAAAAAACTCCGCACCGCTAACAGACACGAGGAGGTGGTAATTTTGATGGCCCTGCCTTTATTCAATCAACCTCTATGCCTTGATTTGGCACCTTATGCCCTAAGGGCAATACCCTCTTAGAACATAAGTGACACTTCTCCCGAGTTGAACGCCAGGCAGTCTCCCTCACACCGCTCTAAGACTCGATCTAAATAATCTAAGAACTCGTTGAATGACTTTCTTAAGATAGAGAAATCATCCATGAACACCTCTATAAAAAGTCTTAGTTGTCTTAGGAAAATATCGCCATCACGCACCTCTAAATGTCTTTGGCATGTTACATAATCCAAATAACATTATGTGTTAAATAACATGTATTGCATAATTTTTTTAAAAAAATATTTATTTACGAAAATATCATGCACATTCTTGACTTTGTAACTTTCGAGGGGCAATTATATTTTTAACCATGCTAATTTATGTATTAATAACCTTGGATTACTATATATTAGTTATACATATATATGATAGTATCAAATAGTGTGTATAACTACTACTTGTATCAGTCGTACATAGATTAAAAAAAAATTAACAGATAATGGATTAGTAATATCAAAACTATATATACATTATTTTCTCAAATACTTTGTACCAATAACACTCTTAATCTATAAAAGCTTGTTATTATTATTTTAATAACAAATGAAACATCTTTATACATATGCGATTTTTACGTCATATATTAAGAAATAAAGTACAAAAAATTAATTTAAATTTTAATTTATGAGAAAATAGTGTACCGAGTATGAAAGGTTAGTAAAACCTCTTAAATACATAAAATAAATTGGGTTTTTATAATTTTAAAATTAATATGATATAATAATTTTTTAAAAAATAACAATAGAACAAGAACTATTAGAGCACCCCTAATCATGAGATTACTACTCATCCAATTGAGTTTCATATCCCACAATTAAGGATGTGAAATAAAAACTTGATCATTATGAAGAGCTTAATACGTATTGACCCTCCAGCCCTTTTAAGTTTATTATAATATTTAATTTAAACACTAGAACTAAGTCATGTTTTAATTAGACACTTTAATTTCTAATAAAACGTTTCAATTAGATATTTTCAATTCAAATTTTGATTCTTTTTGTGTGTGTTCTCATTCATCTATTAGGTAACTCAGTTAATCACATAAAATATGTCATTTATTTTAATTATATGCATTCATCTCAATAAGTCATAAAACTTCAAATGTTTTTTACTTGAAGTTGATGCGTATAATTAAAGGAGATGATATATTTCATATGATTAACTCAACTACTTAATAAACGAATGAAAACACGCGCAAAACATATTTTTTAAAATTTAAAATAAAAATATCTAATTAGAATATTTTATTAAAAATTGAGGTATTAAATTGAATTATATATTTTTTTAAATATTT
>JACEIK010008415.1:0-48140 GCA_018107945.1 Datura stramonium | reverse complement strand
TTTTTGCATCACAGAAATGTGTAATGTAAGTCTCGTGATTCTTTAATTGGTAAGGAGTCGAAAGATCCAATCCATGGGTTATTAATTCCTGACTAACAACTGAAGAGAAGATTGACTTAACTTTAATTAATAAATTACATCCCTGCATGTTTGCCTTAACCTCAGCTTGTTCATTGCTATTTTTCAGACTTTAACTTACAATATTCACTTAGGTTCACATTGACTATTAATCTTGACTCAAAAGCATTATATGTTTTGGTTGTCTACCAGCATAACGAAATCGTTTACTAACAATTCGGAAAATTACTGCCATATTACAGTCCCCGTGGGATCGATACTTGGCTTGAAATAAGGCCATTTTACTACTTGTACGACCACGTGTACTTGCGTGTGGTTGTGACCGAGCAAAAGACATGGTTTGAATAGACTAAACGCGGATCTGTAAGGGCGAAACTCCAAAGCTACTACCTAGACCGGCTAAACAACCAGCCCTTCACAGAATGGAATTGGCTAAATGCCCATTGAACCACCGGTTCCCCTTCCAGGACACTATTGTCAACTGGCTAAAGTTTTGTGCTCCACAGATTGCCACCAGTGAAACGCCAGTTCCTCACCGGAGAGGCCGTCTAATGAAGGGTAAAAGGGTCAAAAAAGGTCTCTAAAGCATCTAGAATCTTTAAGGGCATTTGGGGAAAGTTATACAAAAGAAATTATAGATATTTAGGGAGCTTTCATTGTACACCAACTATTCATTCAACAATCAATTCATCTAGATTTCATCTTCTTCATTGAATTTTTAGTAGAATGTTTTCTCCATAGGTTTGAAGATTTAGGTAGTTCTTTTCTTCTTCTTTTTATTTAATCCAAATTGGATGGGATTCCACCATTGTTGTAACAGCTGGTGAAGCAAATTTGTGAAGTTCATGTGATGAATGTGAGGGGAATCCTGTTCGTATCTTCTCTCTACCCTTAAATATGCCTTACCAATTTTCTAGCTAGAGGTATATTCATGGTGGATTTATTAATTTGATTAGGTTCTGATAAATTGCTTTTGGAATCTTATTTAAATTTTTGATCTATTATATTCTCCCATGTTATAATTGCCAAAATTGATGGTTTGTAAACATGAATTGTGCTTTACTTTTCTTACTTTTGCTTGAAAGGGAAAGGTGAGAATTAGGTGAGAAGATAATAGTGAGTAATTGGAGTGTTACTGTGTGAGATTAAGCTAGATATAGTTAAAACTCACATTTTCACTCTATTAAAGGTCAAGGATAGAAATAGCTAGTCCTTCCTCAAACTGGTGGGGTTGATTACTTGAATAGGCTTTGGGGTTTGATAATGTCAAAAATATATCCTTAATGCAAAGAATATACATGGCCAAAGTATCAAAACAAGTAACTCGATGAGTGTCGGGGTCGAATCCCATGAGGACTATGGAATAATATTTACAAGTGTCGATTGAGAAATTGAAGCTAGCTTGCTCCATGTAGATTTAATATAAAAACAAAGAAAATTGGAGGGGGGGTTTTAAATATGCAGAGAATTGTATTAGGTGATTTAGTGAAATAAAACAGCAAGATCAGCTAAGTTGCCAACAAGGATATGAAAGACTAGAGGTGTGGTGTAGATAAAATACTAACTAGATTGGGACATGCCAGGTCATCTCACAAGTTCAACAAGTGTAAATTATATCAAAATGTGGGTAATTACAGCTTTTAGCCTTCTAATCACCTCTTACTAGAGTTTTTTCAAACCTCTAGCCACAATTTAGCTCAACCGGATTTGATTTGGATTAGCAACTGCGCTATTAGCTACTCATAAGGAATGAGAATGTAATTTCAGCTATTTCTAGCCTGATATATCAATCTTTTCTCCATGTGCACTACTAAATTCTCTTCCAATACTTAATTATTCTTTTACAAGAAATAATCAAGCAAGAATAAATAGACCCATATCATAATGAACAGACATTCCCTTATAGATTGAAGAGAATCTAATAGATTTACACTTATTTAAAGAATATGAAGATCACTATAGAAATACCCAATCTAATTAAGTATTCATCATCACTCACCTCTAGTTAATGATTTTAGCTACTCATGGTTAATAAATTCGAAAACACATTCATCAATAGCATCATTGAATTTAATAGCAAGAGTAGCAAAATAAACTTCACAAGATAATCTCCAACAATAGTTGAAACTTACTAGTACAAATAAGAAATAGAGCAGAGTACTTTCTACAATTTTCAATTAGAATCTTCCTATGTCAGCTAAGAGAATGTTCTTTAGCTACAAAAGGAAACAATTATGTGATGTAAGCTTTGTTCTCTCTCAATAAATCTATTTCTATCTCTCCTTCCCCTCCCTGTACAAAGTACTTTTTAATCTATTTATATCTTGAAAAGTAGGGCACTTTTTATCTCTTTTCTAGTGTGGTATGATTATACCCCCCATGAGCACTGTTCTAGAATCAACGGAGACACCGGCGGTTTGCCATTTTCAATCAGTGAATGGCCGAGTATGTTTTCTGAATCCTCACCAAATTTCAGTGAACATCAGCAGTGCACCCAGCATTTCGCCAATGCCAATCCATGAACTTGTTATACACCAAAATCCCAAAGATCATACCAGGGCGTTAAAATAGGGAAATAAAGTGGAAATTGTTGATGCAAACTCAGGACGACTCCTGAGACGACTCGTCAAGGCAGCCCATGAGTCATTGGGTGACTCGTGGGGAATGCCTGGGATTTTGAGAGGAGTCCTTGTGTAGTTCATACCCCATGGGCCAAACCACGACTCATGGTCAGGACCCACGAGTCTTTGGGATAGTCGTGGGGAGGAAAAATATTTGGGAAAAAGAAAAGATGGGTAGTGTACATGATGAGAGGCCCCGCGAGTTGTTGTCAGCCCTAACGATTCTTAAGGTCAGTCATTGGTAGGCTTGAAGTCAGAAGATGAGAAGTGAGGCAGCGTACTTAAAGAGTGGTGACCACGGGTCGTGGTCACTCCTAACAAATCGTGAAGTAATCCATTATGAGCCCATGAGAATAGATGATACAGTGTACTTCACGAGCGAAGTAACGAGTCGTGCCCTCAAAATGAGTCATCAGGTTGTCCATTATGACCACCTAACAGTTATGTTTCTACTAATTTTTAAGGTCCTTTTCAAAACTCCTAAGTTCCTAAAGCCTAAACTACGACATTTTGGGGTATTAATAATGACCTTTTATGGGGTTAAGTTCAGATTACCCTTTTTCCCATCCATGCATGCAAAGTAGGAGAGATTAAGAGGTTGACAAAGATATAAATCTTCAATTTCTTTCAAACTTCTTTTGGGCATTCAACCTCCATCAGGTATGTAGGGTTACAAATGAGTATTTTCATTCACACCTATGCCTATTCTCTATTAAATTATGAAAATCTATCAAAAATCTCATGGGGTTTTGATTCAATGTTTGTGAAAATCTAATGATTTGCTAATGGGATTCTATGATTTATGACTTAAATCATATTTTATGTAATTTTACTAGATTTCATGATTTATTTTACTTATAAAATTATTAATTTCGACTTCTACTCGATGAAGCCTCATTATGCATGATCTATGATGAATTGACTTATGATCTTCTCTTCAATTGTTGATATTTACAAACCCAGCATGATCTATGATTTGAAGTGTGGGTTTATTCAAATACCCAACATGATTTGATGATTTACAAGTTATGTGCACGATTTCAAGTATGCATGGGCTTTATTATTTATAAACTATTGATAATGAAAAACATATTTTCAAGTTACCCATGTTTATAAGAATGTTTTCGAATGAATTAGGTATTGTAAAGCATGCTGAAGTATTGTGCAACGCCCAGATGATGAAGAATAATTACGGTTTATGAAATGAATCTCATGATTTATCGAGTTATGATGTTAGCCACCTAAAAGGCCCTTTTATTCTTGGCTAATCCTGTTTTAATGGGGATCAATGAATGATGAATGTTTATTTTATCCATGAATCTTAATGAATGATGTTACTGATTTACGTATGATCCTATTAGGCATGTTTTTGGGAGCCGTGTCTGGCACCGACCAACCCGACGTTCAAAGGACTACACCGGCGTCTCAACCACGTGCCACCGTGGGTTTATAAAGATAAATTACAATGATAATGATCCCCTCTTTCATGATATCACATAATGCACGTCCCTCACCTAGAAAGTCAGGGGAGACTCTGCCCACTTGAGTGAGATAGTTGGGGCATCATAAAAGGCTCAACCATGATGGTGTCGGTTAAGACGAGTCCTCCCATTTTTCTTCATGTTTTATGCATTGTTATGTTATGATGTTGGCTCAAGTGATTATTTGATCAAGTTTCTCTGATGATTATGATAATGAACAGTTTATGAATGATTTGAAAATCTTGAGCCTTACATTATGATTATGATGTTTATGCTATAAGCTTGATGTCCCACTTTTATGATTTTTTATGAGCTTTCATGTATTTTAAAAGTCCATTTTACTTATCTTGCATACTAGGTACATTCCACGTACTGACTGCATACTTTCTATGTTGTATCATTTTATGATACAGGACCTGACTCTCAGGTTCACCCTCATATATAGATCATCTCAGAGTTCACTTTCAGCTTATTGGTGAATCCTCATTTTCCAAGGGCCGTTTTACAAACATTTATGCTAATTTAAGTTTTAGTATTTGTCTGAGTTAGTTGGGGGTGTTGTCCCATCAACCCATCTAAATGTTAGAGGCTTTCAGACAGTATGTAGTACTCAAATTATATGAATGTCCCGTGTTTCCAAATGTTATGACATGTTAAGTTACGTTTATGTTTCCGCTATGTCTTATGTTCAGTCTTTCATTTAAAGCGAATGTAGTAGATGTAAGCTTATGCCATGGGTCCACTTGGAGCATGTTGGGGTTCCTTGTCCCGTGTTACGATCCAGGTCTATATTCGGATCGTGAAAAACTTGGTATCTGAGCCATAGGTTTGAAGTGTCCTAGGTCGTTTGAAAGCCACATTAAGTAGAGTCTTTTTCATGGGTGTGAAGCACACCACACTTATGCCAAAGAGTCTACAAAACATTTAGTAAATGTTCCCTTCTTTCATGATCTATGTCGTGTGATCAAGAGTCTCTCTATTCTTATAACTCATGTGATATGCGTGTGCCGAATCATGCCTTATCAGAACAATGATGGGAGTCAACCTGCCACACTAGCTCAATTGGATTACATGCATGTTACTGACGCGGAGCTTGGAGCCGCTCTTAGAGTGTTGATGCGAGCTATGATCACCTAGCCTAACAAGTAGGCCATCGCACCAGTGAACCCTTTCGGGGAGACAACAACTACTAGGATTCAAGGACTCAGAAGAGAGCCCGTCGGAGGTTTGTGACTTGAGCGTGGTTGGGGAGTGTAGAGGTAATAATAGGGGAAAAAAGAGGTCCAGGTCTGGAAACCTTAAGAGATCCCAACAAGGGTCGAGTAGTGGGAGGCACTCTCAAACCCGTCAGAAGTCTTAGGCCCAAGCTAGTGGATATAGGCCCGGGTGAGGGAGATTACTTACCCGATTTGTGGGTGTTGCGGGAAGCACCACCAAGGAAAGTGCTTGGAAGGTTTGAATGTTTTCTTTTATTGTGGACATCATGGCCATAAATATAGGGATTGTGCTGCAGCCAAACGAGATGATCAGAAAGGTCATGCTCCAAATCCCCCTCCATCAGCTCCAGCAAATTGCCCACCTCAGGAGCACCGGTTATCAAGAGTGAGTGGCGGCCTACTGCAGATGCAGTATCATGTATGTCATAAGTTATTCCCTTGTACCTATCATGATTGTTAGTTTCAAGGACTACTGTAAGAGGTACAATTCCCTTTGACCATTATAAGATGAGATTATCACATGGGAGGTGAGGAAATGGTAAGTTGAGGGCCCAATCATGTCTTGAGATTCAAGTAAGGAAGTCATATGGATAGAATTCGGGGATAGACCCTCCTTTTTTCTTTAGATGTTCCCTTACGTTTCCCTCGATGCTATGCTCGACTCGCGCTTACGTTCAGATCCCCAAGATGATAGGCAACCCCGTCTGTCTGCGATCTCAATATTACCCATTTAGTTTCATGTCATGACTCTCATTATGTATGTGAACCCATCTTTTTTGCACACTTAGCCCTATGAATTCCGTCCCCAAAGTTTGTTCTATCGGCTAATGAGATGGTGCTATATCAGGTATATGCAAAGATTAGAATTCTTACATGATTCGTGCTCATGATTCCCTTACTCTAAACCCTAAGGATGTTCTCCATGATGGTAATGTTGGTTAAGACGTGTACATTCAGAATAACTACCTATCCCCGCCATAGATGCCGGACCTAGTACAGGAAGCCTAGTTATTAACCAAGCTTGGAAGTGTAGCAAGCCACATGGTCATTTTTGCGATTGTCGACCCATTTTCCTAGGATGAACCTTCTCGTATCATTACTCTGTTGTTCATGACTTGCAGAAGTGGAAGACCTCGTTCTGAGATGATTTAATGAAGAGTGGGTGAGAATTTCAATTTTTAAGCTTTGAAGTTTAAGGGTTGACCAAAGTCAACAATCTAGGTTGTCGAGCTCAAATTTGGATTTTGAAGGCTTAATTGGTTTCGGATGGTGATTTATGATTTATTCGGGTAGTTTGCATGGATTATGAGGTGATTTGAGAGTGATTTACACCTTGGGTTAAATTTATATGTTTTGAGGAAGCTAGATGTGACCATGGTAAAGTCGGGGTCAAGTAACATTATGTGGGTAACTTGATGGTTGCAACCGGTGCAGAGTGGGTCTTAGGGTGAGACTGCATATTTTGATTGTGACTGGAGAATTTAGGATGAATTTCGGGTGGATTCGAGTGTATTGTGTATTTTTCATGATCTTAAGCCTAAAGGATGAAGGCTCAAGAGTTGGGCACCTCAACATACATGAAAGTAATTGTAGGAGTTCATTTGGTCGACACAGCCGATAGTGGTATGGTAGTTCGGGATGAATAAGAATCGTCCTTCGGGATGGATGTAAGAGTGAGGAAAGATAAGGAACTGATTTTGGTAAAGCTGAAGGAAGCCGTTCAAAATCAAAAAGTAGAGGTTTTCTCCAAAGGGGGAGATGGTGTGCTTCGGTACCAGGGTCACCTAGGTGTTTCAGATGTCGATGATTTGACGAGGCGGATGATGCATGAGGCTCATGGATCTAGGTACTCTATTCATTCGGGTGCCACCAAGATGTATCATGATTTGCAGGAAATATATTGGTGGAATGGCATAAAGAGGGATATTGTTGAATTCATAGCCAAGTACCCGAACTGTCAGCAAGTAAAGGTCGAGCATCAAAGGTCGGGAGGCGTACTTCAGGATACTAGTATTCCTACCTAGTAGTGGGAAGATATCAAGATGGATTTTATAACAGGATTACCTTGTACTCGCCGACAATAAGATTCCATTTGGGTTGTGGTAGACAGGTTGACCAAGGCTGCACATTTCCTACCGGTAAAAACCACAGATTCAGCAGATTATTATGCCAAACTATATATCCGGGAGTTGGTTCGACTACATAGACTGCCCTGGTCCATTATTTCAAGTTGAGGTGCTCACTTTAACTCCCGGTTCTAGCGGTCTTTTCAGAAAGGGCTTGGGACTCAAGTTAAGCTCACCACAGCCTTTCATCCGCAAACGGATGGCCAAGCAGAACGAACAATACAGACTCTCGAGGACATGTTGAGAGCATGTGTAATGGACTTCAAAGTTAGTTGGGATGATCACTTACCCATGATGACGTTTTCTTAAAATAAAAGCTATCACACTAGCATTTAAATGGCACCGTTCAAGGTTCATTATGGGTGGAGGTGTAGGTCACCCATCGAATGGTTTGATGTTAGTGAGGCAGCTATGATAGGTCCAAATTCTGTACATGAGGCTATGGTGAAATTTTAGTTGATAAGATACAGGTTAAGGACCGCTCAGAGTCGTCAAAAGTCCTATGTGCATGTGAGGAGGAGAGAGTTGGAGTTCGAGATGGACGATTAGGTATTTCTGAAGGTGTCTCCCATGAAGGGAGTGATGCGGTTTGGAAATAAAGGATAACTCAATCCCCGTTATGTTCCTCCTTACCGGGATGTGAGAAGTGTTGGTAAGGTAGTGTATGAGATTGAATTTCCCTCAGAGTTGTCCTCTATGCATCCTGTGTTTCATGTATCGCTTTTGAGGAAATGTTTGGGAGATCCAGCTCTAATAGTCCCGGTGAACAACATTGATGTAAAGGATAGCCTTAGCTTTGAGGAAGTTTCGGTGGAAATATTAGATCATCAGGTTCGAAAGCTAAGGAACAAGGTGGTAGCTTCAGTTAAGGTATTATGGAGGAATCAACATGTTGAAGAACCTATGTGGGAAGCCGAAGTGGATATGACTGCTAAATACCCAGATTTATTATCTACCAATTCAGTTCCGACATGAGGTATCGGTTTTTCCCTAGAACTCTATTTAGTTTTCATGTTCAAATCATGTGTTCAAGTTTCTTTTATGTGTATGGATGTGTGTGTGAAGTATGAAATCAGTTCAGCTATGTGATATGAATCGGAGATAGCCATTCCGTTAGTTTGATTTAAATGATCAGTATTTGGGTGTAAAGATTGCATGTCTTTGTTTTTCTACTTGTTTTCTTCATTCTAGGATGAATGTCCTGAAGGGGGAGATATTTTTATACCCCGGAAGCCCAAAGATCACGCCAGGAAGTTGAAAGGGGAAAAAGTGGAAATTGTTGCTGCAGACTCAGGACGAGTCATGAAACGACTTGTCAGGGCAGCCCACGAGTCATTGGGTGACTCATGGGAAATGCCTGGATTTTAGAGAGGAGTCCTGCATGAGTTGAGACCTCACGGGCCAGACCACGACTTGTGGTCAGGGAACACGAGTCATTGGGACAATCATGCAGAGGGAAACAAATTAGGGAAAAGAAAAGATGGCCAGTGTATCCGACGGGAGGCCCCACGAGTCGTTGTCAGCCCTACCTATTCGTGAGGTGAGTCGTTGGCAGGATTTATGTCAAAATATGAGAAGCGAGGTAGTGTACTTAACAAGTGGTTACCATGAGTCGTGGTCACCCCTAACGAATCATGAAGTGACCCGTTACAAGCCCAGGAGAATAGATGATATAGTGTACTTGACGAGCGAAGTAACGAGTTGTGCCCTCCAACAACGAGTCATCAGGTCGTCCATTAGGACTACCTGGCAATTATTTTTCGGTGAATTTGTAAGGTCCTTTTTGTAATTCCTAAGTTTCAAAACCTAAATTACGACATTTTGGGGTATGAATAATGACCTTTTATGGGGTTAACTTCAGATTACCCATATTCCATCCATGCATGCAAATTAGGAGATATTGAGAGGGTAACCAAGCTAGAAATCTTGAATTTCTTTCAAACTTCTTTTGGGCATTCAAGAAAAAGTAAGATTCAGCCTCCATCAGGTATGTAGGGTTACAAATGGGTGTTTTCATTCAAACCCATGCCCATTTTCTATTAAATCACGAAAATCTATCAAAAATCTCATGGGTTTTTGATTCAATGTTTGTGAAAATATAATGATTTGTTAATGGGCTTCTATGTTTTATGAATTACATCATATTTTACGGAATTTGATTAGATTTCACGATTTATTTTACTTATAAAATTATTTATTACGACTTCTACTGCATTAACCCTAATTATGCATGATCTATGATGAATTGACTTGTGATCTTTTCATCAATTATTGATATTTACAAACCCAGCATGATCTATGATTGGAAATGTGGGTTTATTCAAATACCCAACATGATTTGAAGATTTACAAGTTATGTACACGATTTCAAGTATGCATGGGCTTTATGATTTATGAACTACTGATAATGAAAAGCATGTTTTCAAGTTACCCATATTTATAAGCATGTTTCGAATGAATTGAGTATTGTAAAGCATGGTGAATTATTGAGCAATGCCCATATGAAGATGAATAATTACGGTTTATGAAATGAATCGCATGATTTATCGAGTTATGAAATGAGCCTTTGATTCTTTGCCAATCATGTTTTAATGGGGATCAATGAATGGTGATTGTTTATTTTAGCCATGAATCTTAATCAATGATGTTTTTGATTTACGTATGGGCCTTTTATGCATGTTTTTGGGAGCCGTGTCTAGCACCGAGCAGCCCGACGTTCAAATAACTACGTTGGTGTCTCATGACCATGAGCAACCGTGGGCTTATAACGATACCATTACAATGATAATGATCCCCTCTTTCATGATATCACATAATGCACATCCCTCAACTGGAAAGCCAGGGGCGACTCTACCCACTTGAGTGAGATAGTTGGGGCATCATAAAAGGCTCTACCATGATGGTGTCGGTTAAGACGAGTCCTCCCATTTTTCTTCATGTTTTATGCATTGTTATGTTATGATGTTGGCTCAAGTGATTAGTTGATCAAGTTTCTCTGATGATTATGATAATGAACAGTCTATGAATGATTTGAAAATTTTGAGCCTTATGTTATGATTATGATGTTTATGATATAAGCTTTATGTCCCACTCTTATGACGTTTTATGAGCTTTCATGTATTTTAAAAGTCCATGTTACTTAAATTCCATACTCGGTACATTCCACGTACTGACCGCATACTTTCTATGTTGTATCATTTTATGATACAGGGGCTGACTCTCAGGTTCACCCTCATGTATTGATCATCTCAAATTTCACTTTCATCTTATTGGTGAATCCTCATTTTTCGAGGGCCGTTTAAAAAACATTTAGGCTATTTTAAGTTTCAGTATTTGTCTGAGTTAGTTGGGGGTGTTGTCTCATCAACCTATCTTACATGTTAGAGGCTTTCAGATAGTATGTAGTACTCAGCTTATATGTATGTCCAGTGTTTCTTAATGTTATGACATGTTATGTTACGTTTATGTTTTCGCTACTTCTTATGTCCAGTCTTCCGTTTAAAGTGAATGCAGTAGATGTAAGATTATTTCATGGGTCGACTTGGGGCCTTGCAGGGTTTCTTGTTCCGTGTTACGATCTGGGTCTAAGTTCAGGTCATGAAAAACTGGGTATCTGAGCCATAGGTTTGAAGTGTCCTAGGGTGTCTGAAAGCCGCGTTAAGTAGAGTATTTTTCATTGGTGTGATGCACACCACACTTATGACAATGAGTCTACAATAAATTTAAGAAACGTTCCCTTCTTTCATGATCAATGTCGTGCGATGAAGAGTCTCTTTATTCCTAAAACTCGTGCAATATGTGTGTGCTGAATCATGCCTTCTCAGAACAATGATGGGAGTCAACCAACACCATCAGCTCTAATGGATTCCATGCAAGTTACTGATGCGGAACTTTAAGCCGCTCTTAGAGTGTTGATGCGAGCTATGATCACCCAGCCTTACCAGTAGGCTATCACACTAGTAAACCCTACCAGGGAGGAAACAACTACTAGGATTCAAGGACTCATGAAGGAGAGCCGGTCGGAGGTTGGTGACTCGAGTGTCGTTGGGGAGTGTAGAGGGAACAAGAGGGGAAACAAGAGGCCCAGGACCGGAAACCTTAAGAGATCCCAACAAGGGTCGAGTAGTGGGAGGCACTCTCAAACCCGTCAGAAGTCTTAGGCCCAAGCTAGGGGATATAGGCCCTAGGTGAGGGAGATTACTTACCCGATTTGTGGGTGTTGTGGGAAGCACCACCAAGGAAAATGCTTGACAGGCTCGAATTTTTGCTTTTAATATGGTTTTCATAGCCATAAACATAGGGATTGTGCTGCCGCCAAACGAGATGGTCAGAAAGGTCATGCTCCAAATCCCCCTCCATCAGCTCCAGCGAATTGCCCACCTCAGTAGCAGAGGTTATCAAGAGCGAGTGGTGGTCAACCGCATATGTAGTATCAGGTATGTCATAAGTTATTCCCCCGTACGTATCGTGATTGTTAGTTCAGAGGACTACTGTAAGAGGTACAATTCCCTTTGACCATTATAAGATGAGATTATCACATGGGAGGTGAGGACATAGTAAGTTGAGGGCCCAGTCATGTCTTTAGTTTCTAGTAAGGAAGTCCTATGGATAGCATTTAGGGGTAGTCCCTCCATTCTTCCTTAGATGTTCTCTAACATTTCGCTCGATGCTATGCTCGACTCGCGCTTACGTTCGGATCCCTAAGATGATAGGCAACCACGTCCATCTGCGATCTCAACATTACCCATTTCTTTTCATGTCATGACTCTCGTTATGTATGTGAACCCATCTTTTTTGCAAATTCATCCCTATGAATTCCTTCCCTAATGTTTCTTCTATCGGCTAATGAGATGGTGCTATATTAGGTATATTCCAAGATTAGAATTCTTACACGAATCATGCTCATTATTCCCTGACTCTAAACCTTAAGGATGTTCAGCATGATGGAAATGCTGGTTAAGATGCGTACGTTTAGGATTACTCTCTATCCCCGCCATAGATGCCGAACCTAGTACAGGAAGCCAAGTTATTAACCAAGCCTGGAAGTGTAGCAAGCCACATTTTCATTTTTGCGATTGTTGACCTGTTTTCCTAGGAAGAACCTTTTTGTATCATTACTCCGTTGTTCATGACTTGAAGAAGTGGAAGACCTTGTTTCGAGATGATTTAATGAAGAGTTGGTGAGAATTTCATTTTTGAAGGGTTTGAATTTTGAGGGAGAATGGGAGCCAAGAAGAGGTATTAATAATGGTCTTAAGGCTTGTAATATGGTTGCCAAAGAAAGGGTCTCAGGATCAACATTGGCTAACAAGGATCAATGCTCATGGAAGGCATATGAGTGAAGTAACTAGACAAAGGAAAGCCTAAACTCATGTTCTTGACGCAACTACATCTAGGATTTTGCCTGAATCATATTTGGGGCAAGTTCTAGACAAGATATAATGCATGAGATTCATCAAAATTTCCTCACTACATAAGGCATCACCCCTAAAGGGTCTACAAGAGTCATTCTCAATATAAGATACCACATTAGGACATCAAAGCAGGAAAACATCATAAGTCGAACAAAGAATTTACAACGTATGACAAAGAATGCTATGCTACGGTGTCAACACTTGCTCATTGTCTTTACTTTCATGCCCTTGTTTTAAAATTCCATTTCAACAATTTTTTCGGTGGTGCATCTCAAAACAACTTCATAAAAGACTTAAAGCAACATGTCATTCTCCCTAAAGAATGTCAGCACTCAATCCATCATGGGAAAATGCCAACCCAGTTCGACAACAAAAATAAATAAAAATAAAATAATGCTCCTTGGGAAAGAACAGTGGTCAAAAGAAAACCCTTAGAGTTTTAATTTCTACACTACTTTTCACAATAGCGAAAAAGGAACAAGACATGGGGTAATTTCATTCAAGATTTTCAAGATTTTACAATTGAAAACAAAGACCCCACTTAGTCACTAATCATCTATCATTAAAAAACTGAACTAAATCACTCATTTCATTCAAAACAAGACACGCCCAACAAGGGCAATCATGAATCATTGAAATAATGCAATAGCCCAACTAAGGCTAGACTTACTCAAACTCAAACAAAAAGATAAGAACATAAAAAGAAACATCCATCCCTGGTCCCCTCATCAATTGCGCTCATACCTCCCCCAAATAAGAGAATACATTGTCCCCAATGTAAATATACAAAAGGGAAAGGGACACGGAACTCCCTGATTGGGTCACTCCTCTTCATCGTCAGCATCTGCCTCACCACCACTGCCGCTGGCCTCACCTAACCCAGGGAAATCATCTCACAGCCCTTAAGAAACATCATCAATTGGTTCCTTAACTGAGGAAGTAGTATCCATTGTAGCATCCAAGGCACTCATGTTCGGCACTTCTACAGAAGTCCTACTCTTCCACTCATGTGCCTCAGGTCGGAGGGATGTGACCGCCCCTTCCACTACATCTACCTTCTTGCATAGCGTGGAGACATTCTCATATAATTACTTGATCTCGTTCTTAATTATTTTGACAATAAGTGTTGGGAGGCTCTTAGTTAATCATTGGAGTTGACTTTCATGCGACTTTGTAATATTCACAAGTCTACGGAGACCACTTAGCTGAGAGGATTGTGGAGTGGGAGATGCTCCTCGTTTAAGCATGTCTCCTGATGCTTTTCCTGACATTTCCGACTGGGGCACATTTGACTTTGGGGTGTGTGGTGGTTGGTCTGACCTATAGGAGTGGGATTCTTCTTGTACTCCAAAGGCATAAAGTCTCTTTCTTTTCATTTCCAGTGCCTCGACATCTCTGTTCCGCTGAATAACTATCACTCCTAAAGTAGCAGAAGGAGTTTCATTAGGGAATAGAGGCACCCCAGTTGCTGCACAAAGCTGGGAAATCAAGATGGCGTAGGGAATTGAGGCACTAGACTGCCCGGCCTTTTTCTTCATTTGCTAAGAAATAATTTCCCAAAAGTTAATGGAGACTCCCGTCATTATGCAGGAAATAAGGATGGCGGTTTCAAGGCTGACCCTCTACTCATTTTTAGAGGGGATGATCCGAGCACAAACAAAATCCATCCATTGCTTGGCCTCAAACATCAAGTTGTGGAAAGAAATTTTGCCACCCATTGAGGCCCAGAGAGGATTGTCAACAACTATGATGCCGCCTACCCAAGTGAACTGATTCTTCATATCAGCTACCCGTGCCATGTACTTTGTAGCGGAGTCAATTTTATCCTCCCGAAATTGGTAATTTATGGCAGTCAGGTTAATATCTACTTCCACTCCCCGGATCATAACTGAGGGAAAACATGGGAAATCATCCACTTTGCCCCTGTGTTGCATACTCTCTTGTCGGTCCTGATTTAAGGCATAGAATTTTGTTACCAAGCTGGGGTAATAAGGTGGTAGAGGGTTGGCAAATATATGTTATTGCATGTCTATGAACTGCTCGCTGATGTTGGAAAAATCACCTTTCAACCTAGCCAAGTCAAAGCGCTTCTCCACGGTGATTGATCGGCCTTGAAAAATGACGTAGTGCTTGCATGTTGGGGACACACTAGATTATTGCTTCTTTGGTGTTGGAACGCGGTGGGGCAGCCTTTTCCTTTCCCTTGCCCTTGCTATAAGATTAGGCAAGTGCCTTTCCTTTTCCTGTGTTCCTTGATGAAAACATGGTTTGTTTCTCTGCAAGAATGATGCTAGTGAACGCACTTTGAAGATAAGATTAAATAATTAAAACTAGGCTAAGGGAGAATTGAGAAACAATGGAACTAAACAATCATTTAAAGAACCAATAGCATAGGTGAAGGACCGACAATTCACAGAAGGGATTTCGTGGATCACCGATTTCCCGTCGATGCCTTACAGAAAACTGGGCAAGTGAGGGAGGTATTGGTGGTTAAGCGGTGTTTCGTTGGTCCAGGTTCGTGAACCTTCGATGTAACGCGGGATCCCCTCAGTGACTTGAATCCAATTTACAGAGTGATCCGATGTTCTATCGGCAATTTACCGAAGCTGATCGGCGAAATGCCGGACCCCATCATCCCAAATTTTGGACTTACTCTTCACAATCACCCAGTAACACAAACTTACACACAACATGATAAAATAAGCACTAGTCCATTCAAACATATTCTCATGACATTTAGCCCTTAAGAATGGCATCTCTCTGTCTATCATAGAGCAAAATGTTGCATTTTATGCATTTGGGTTACTCAGACTTCACCCTTATCAACATTTCACACACCAAAGAACATATTCCCTATTCCATTCAACGACCATAGAATATTCATGAGTTCAACAAGGAAAGGAAACAAAATAAAACTCCTAAAAAAATTAGTACCAATGACAAAATTGAGACAAGGGCAAGAAAATATTTACCAAATTTGAGGATTGCTGGCACACTTGAACTTCAAAAAGCTTAGTTAATATTTGCAGAGGCACTTTAAGATATATTGTAGCAGAGGAAGAAAATGTGAGTGGAGTGAGTAGGTCAGTGAAATGTGGAAGGGGTTTTATAGGTGAAAAGTGGAAGTTTGATAGGTTGAGGGGAAGGTGGAGAGTTTAATGTGGATATGTTGGTGGGATGTGGGAAGGTGGAAAGGTGGAAAAGTGAAAGGTTGAAAATAGATGACTATGAGGAAATAGGAATGTTAGGTAGTGGAGAGACAAAAATGCAAGCCAAAAATGGTGGAAAAAAGGGGAACTAGGGGAATATTTGTAGAATAGGGCAGCTAGTCAGGTATTTTGGATTTTGTGGGCCAGCTTTTAAAATTCCATTTTGCAATAAACTCATACTTCGATGGGCGTTTCATTAGGTATTTGTGGAATCGCACCGGTGGTCCGCCGCTTCAATTTCCTTTGCCATGTATTTTACCCAATTATCTATTTCTTGGTCGGGGGTCCACCGGCGGTTCGTGGATGGAATCATCGATCCGCCGATTACCCTCTGTTGATGTTTCACATCTTCAGGTCTGCTTTCTTCAATCAGCATCCCACCGGCAGTCCACGGGTTCATTTCGGTGGTTCGCCGATGGCCCACCGGTTCTTCGATCCAAACCTCATCCTTTGTTCCTCATTTCACAGCTCCTAAAGAAACAAAAAACAACAAAAACATCAAATAATTCACTAAACACTTGGGTTGCCTCCCAAAAATCTCCTTAGTTAATCTCGTGGCACGACGTAAACCTTTTTTCAACAACTCTTTTTCAATGGGTCATAATCCAACTCCATCTCCTTCAGCTACAATCCCTTGTCATCATTTTTAATTTGCAATACCCCAACCACCTTGCATTCAAGGGACGTTTCAGATGATGGACACACCTTGAAGGTGACCACCTCACTTCCAACTCAAAATTTTAGCTCTCCAAGCTGTTTGTCAACCACATGTAATACCCCGAAAGTGCCTAAGATTAGACCTGGGATCAAAAATGGAAGTTGGCTGAAAACTGGGAAAAATATTGCAGGACAGACGACCCAAGCGATCTTTGGTCAAACCAACGACCCTTTGGAAGCAGTTGTGGGAAGTGTAAGTCTGGTGACAGTGGAAACAAGTGATGTAACTACTCGTAGTTGGGAAGAATGAGTCATCGTTTTAACCATGGTGGGTACTGGAATTCACCATTAGGGGATGTAACGGGTCATCCCACGACCCTTCGTGAGAGGTAACGGGTCGTTGTGTGGGATTACAATATTTTCCAGTGGACCTAATGTAAGGTAACCACGACTCATTGGATGAAGTAACGAGTCATGGTGAGGTTCATTGGAAGGGCCAGTGCAGGATCTAGAGGGGGCAAACAATGGATAATGTGACGATCCGTTGGATGAAAGGATGACTCGTCCTGTAGATTCATGGTTTGAATATGAGATCAGGGATTTGGCAGTGCAGATGACAGAAAGATACCACGAGTCGTGGTATCCTTCAACACTCATTGGTACGCCCGTTAGTTCACCCTGTGCAGATTTCTTAAGGCTTTTTATTAAGGGTATTTTCATCATTCCTATGCTCTAAGGTCCTAAACTATGTCATTTTAAGCTATTTTCTGAGTGTATTAACATAAATTAAGCCGTAAGCCCTTCTAGCCAATTCATTCTCATACATGCAAAGTTAGTAAAGTTTAGAGGTGATCAAGCTAGTCTTCAAGGTGTTCTTCATCAATTTCCCTTTTGTCTTTCAAGGAGTTATGAGATTTAACTTCCATCAAGTTGTAGGGTTATGAATGAGTGTTTTCATTCACACCCATACCCAATCTCTCGTAATTCATGAAATTTGATCAAAAATCTTATGGGGTTTTCACTTAAATGTTTTGGAAATCTAATGATCTATTAATGGGTTACTTTCTTTTTTGATTTATATTATATTTTCTTAGTTTTTATAAGATTCTACAACTATTTTGATTATAAAATTATTGATTTCATTTTTTACAAAATTAAGCCCAATTATGCATATTCTATGATGAATCAAGTTATGATCATTACTTCAATTGTTGATATTCATAAATACATAATGGTTTCTCATTTGAAATATGGATTTATACAAATACCAATTATGATTTGATGATTTGGAAAGTATATGTATGATCTACAAGTATGCATGAATCCCATGATTTACGAATTATGTTTTTGGCTGACTCACGAGCCTTACCCTCATGGCTAGTTCACGTATTTACAAGTATGTTTATGATTATCATAATTTAACTAGACCATGAATCTCATGCATATTATACTATGGCACTATATAATTTTTGGGAGTAGTATTTAACACTGAGTAGGTTCGGGGCCCAAGATCTATCCCGAATCTCAGAATTATGTGCCACCGTAGGACATAATGGAACCTCCCTTGTGACTGTCCCTTGCCCAAATGGCCCCTTTTCATGGTGATATAATTCCTTTCATGGTTATACCTTTTGCAAGGTACAAATGCCCTCCCGACTAGGGTTACAAGTCCAGCTCCATGTGTGCTCGTATGGGGTATGTTCGGTTATGAGAATATCCCACTATTCCTCATGATTTATGCATGTTTATGATTATGTATATTGGCTCAAGACATGTTCAATAAATCTTTTCTCTTATAATTATGATTACGACTGAATTAAGAATATTTTGAAAACCTTGAGCCTTATGTTATCATATGCTACTTATGTTATGAGCATGTTGTCCTACTCTTATGATCATTTATAAGCTTCTATATTTTAAATGTCCGTTCTACTTAGTTTGTATACTCGGTAAATTCCATGTACTAACCACATACTTCCTATGCTATATTTTTTCATGATATAGGACCCGGCTCTCAGGCTCATCCCTGTTAATAGTCCCTTTCAGAGTTTGCTATCAGCCCTTTTGGTGAGTCCTCATGTTCTGAGGGAAATATGTCAGACAATATGTTTCTTTTGTTTTAGTTTTACCGAATTAGTTGGGGATGTTTTCCCATCAACCCATCTGGTATTATAGAGGCTTTTATACTAATTGTAGTAGTCAACTGATATATAATTATGGTACGTTCCGTTTATCATGCCATGTTATGTTACGTTTATGTTGCCGCTATATCATATGTTCAGTATTCCGCTTTAAGAGTTGTGAAGTTAGATGAATGTTCATGTCATGGGTCGACTTGGATTCTCTCGGGGCTCCTTGTCCCGTGTTACGCTCCGAGCCTATGTTCAAGTCGTGATAGACTTGGTGTCAGAGAAATAGGTTTGAAGTGTCCTAGGGTGTTTGAAAGACGCGTTAAGTAATGTCTTTTTCATGGGTGTGAAGTGTGCCAAACTTAAGACGAAGAGGCTACGAGACATTTAGGAAACATTTCCTTATTTCATGATCTATGTTGTACGATGAAAAGTCTTACAATCATTCTAATTTGCGCTGTTTGTGATTGCAGAATCATGGCTCCTCGAAGAACGAATGGTAGGAGAAATGGAAATGGTGAAGGCTACGAGGATGGAAATAGACATGGGCATCAGCAAGCCCCACAAGTTCAGGAGCACCAGGCACCCGAGCTAGTTACACATGCCGAGTTTCGGGCAGCTATCCTGATGATTGCACAGGCCTTGACCGCTCAGGTCAATCAGTAGGCTGTCGCGCATATTCCACATAATGGGAATACATTGGAGGCTCGAGTAAGTGATTTCATTAGGATGAACCTGCCATAGTTCCTTTGGTCTAAGGTAGATGAGGACCTACATGAATTCATTGATGAAATTCTAAAGATCACCCAGGTTATGGGGGTGTCAAATGGAGAGTGCGTTGATTTGGCCTCCTATTAGCTGAAAGGGGTGGCGCATATATGGTTCAAGCAATGGAGAGATGGTAGGGAAGTGGGTCCAGGCCCTATAGGTTGGGAAGAGTTTTATGCAGCCTTTATGGATCGGTTCTTCCCTCGTGAGATGAGGGAACTGAAGGTGGCTGAGTTTGTAAACCTGAAGTAGGGTGATACGTCAGTTTAGGAGTACGCTTTGGAGTTCACCTGTTTATCCAAGTATGCACCAGAGTTGGTGGCAAACCAGAGGGCTCGAGTGAGCTGAATTTTGCATGGAGTGGCGGACTACCTAAATAAGGATTTTAGGATCGCCATGCTGCATCGGGATATAGATTTCCCTACATAGTTTTGCATGCCCAGTAGATGGAGTCGGTGTATCGGAGGAAGAGAGAGGCCAAGAGGACCAGGATAGAAAATTATGGGATTTCGTAGGCTAGATCGAGAGGTGGACAACACCAACAGTCTCAGCACAGGTCTTTTGCTCCAGCATCGTCATCAGCCAGTACACTATTTAGATCACGAGGGGATCGAAGGAGTAGGGCTTCATATTTGAGAGGCCAGGGTAGCATGTAGATGGAGCGCACTTTCCCAGCTTGTGTGGGGTGCGGCAAGAATCACCCAAGGAGGTGCCTAGTTGTCTTAGATGCATGTTTTGGGTGTGGAAAAACTAGACATAAACTCAGGGATTGCCCTTCGGCCACATCAAGGGGCGGTGAAGCCCGTATGCGAGCCGCTAGTTCAACTGCTCTAGCAGCACGTCTCCCTCAGTAGGATGCCTCGACTAGTTCAGCCGGCGGTCAGCACTAGAACAAGTTTTGTGCCATTGCAACCCATCTGGTGGAGGAGACTTCACCGGATATGTTACAAGTGTTTCATCTTGATGCTTATGCTTTGTTAGATCCAGGGGCTACCTTGTTTTTTGTGACACCTTATATTGCTAGTGTCTTTGGACTTAGTCCCGAGACTCTGTAAGAACCATTTTTAGTTTCTACTCTTGTTGGTGATTCGGTTGTAGCTAGGCGGGTGTATAGAGGGTGCCCAATTATTGTATTGAATAAAGTCACCTCCGCAGACCTTGTAAAGTTAGCCATGATTGACTTTGATATTATTCTTGGCATGGATTGGTTGTATACATGTTATGCTTCTATTAATTTTAGAACCTGTGTGGTGGAGTTCCATTTTCCGGGTAAGTCAGGCTTGGAATGGAAGGGTAGTTCGTCTATGCCCGTAGGTCATTTTATTTCCTATCATAAGGCCAGGAAGATGATATCCAAGGGTTGTATGTATATCTAGTTAGGGTTAAGGATGTTAAGGCAGAGACCTCGACTATCTAGTCAGTTCCGGTGGTACGTGAGTACCAAGAAGTATTTCCAGATGATTTACCAGGTGTTCCTCCCGAGAGAGAAATTGATTTTTGTATTGACTTTCTTCCCGACATGCAGCTTATATCTATGCCTCCTTAAAGGATGGCTCCATATGAGCTAAAGAAGTTGAAGGATCAATTGAAGGACCTACTATACAAGGGTTTAATCAGACCAAGAAAGTCTCCATAGGGTACACTAGTCTTATTTGTCCGAAAGAAGGATGGATCCCTTCGGATGTACATTGACTATCGGCAAGTGAAAAAAGTCACCATCAAAAACAGGTATCCTCTACCTAGGTTTGTTGATTTATTTGACTAGTTTCAGAGTGCCAAGTGTTTCTCAAAGATAGATCTCCGATCCGGGTATCATCAGCTTAGAGTTCGGGAGTGCGATATCCCAAAGACAACCTTCGGGACGCGGTATGGTCATTATGAGTTTGTAGTTATGTCTTTTGTACTAACGAATGCTCCTCCAGCTTTTATGGACTTGATGAATAGGCTGTTCAAGCCATACCTGGATATGTTCATGATTGTGTTCATCGACGACATCCTGATATACTCTCGGAGCGAGGAGGAGCATGCCACTCATTTGTGAATAGTGCTTCAGACTCTCAAGGATCGTCAGTTATATGCCAAATTCAGCAAGTGTGAATTTTGGTTAAACTCCGTAGCATTTCTAGGCCATGTGGTGAAAAGTGAGGGTATGAAGGTGGATTCTCAAAAAATAGAAGCGGTAAAGAATTGGCCCAGACCGGTGAATCCTTCAGATATTAAAAGTTTCTTGGGTTTAGCTGGCTATTATTGGAGTTGAAGGTTTCTCATCTATTGCGGCACCTTTGACCAAATTAACCCAGAAGAAGGTGAAGTTCCAATGGTCGGAGGCTTGTGAGAAGAGCTTCCCAGAATTAAAGACTCAACTTACTTCAGCATCGGTGTTGACCCTACCCAAGGGTACCGATGGATTCGTGGTGTATTGTGATGGTTCAAGAATCATACTTGGGTGTGTATTGATGCAGCACGGGAAAGTCATAGCCTATGCCTCTAGACAGTTGAAAGTCCATGAGAAGAATTGCCCGACCCGTGATCTTGAATTGGCCGCAGAGGTGTTCGCATTGAAGATATGGCGACTCATTTGTATGGGGGTCGACGTGGATGTGTTTACGGACCATAAGAGCTTATAGTATGTGTTCACTCAGAAGGATCTCAATCTTCGACAAAGAAGGTGGTTTGAACTACTCAAGGACTACGATATGAGTGTCCTTTACCATCTGGGTAAGGCTAGTGTGGTAGCGAACGGACTTAGTAGACTCTCTATGGAGAGTGTGTCCCGTGTGGATGAGGGGAAGAGAGAGCTGGTGAAATATGTGCATCGACTCGCTAGGTTGGGAGTAAGGTTGGTGTACTCGACTGATGGTGGTGTTGTTCTCCAGAATGGATCAGAATCATCCTTGGTGACTGATGTGAAAGATAGAGAAGATGAGAACCCAATTTTTGTAAAATTGAAGGAAGCCGTTCAAAGTCAGAAGGTGGAGGTCTCCTCCCAAGGGGGAGATGGTGTGCTTCGTACCAAGATCACCTATGTGTTCTAGATATTGATTATTTGAGGAGCCGAATGTTGAATGAGGCTCATAGATCCATGTATTCTATCCATCCAGGTGCCACCAAGATGTAGCATGACTTACAGGAAATCTATTGGTGGAATGGCACGAAGAAGGATATTAAGGAATTCATAGCCAAGTGTCCGAACTTTCAGCAAGTAAAGGTTGAGCATCAAAGGCTGGGAGGTGTACTTCAGGATATCAACATTCCTACTTGGAAGTGGGAAGGAATTAACATGGATTTCGTAGAAGGATTATCTCATACTCGCCGACAATATGACTCCCTTAGGGTGGTGGTAGACATGTTGACCAAGGCTGCTCATTTTCTACTGGTCAAAACCACGGACTCGGCGGAGGATTATGTCAAAGTATATATTCGGGAGATAGTTCGATTGCATGGAGTGCCCTTATCCATAATTTCAAATAGAGGTACTCAATTTATCTCTCAGTTTTGGAGGTTTTTTTAATAAGGGCTTGGTACTCAGGTTAAACTCAGCATAACATTTAACCCGCAAATGGATGGTCAAGCGAAGCAGACAATCCATACTTTTGAGACACGTTGAGGGCATGCTTTATTGACATCGAGGGTGGTTGGGACGGTCACTTGCCCCTGATCGAGTTTTCCTACAATAACAATTATCACTCTAGTATTCAGATGGCGCCGTTCGAGGCTCTCTACGAGCGGAGATGTAGATCACCCATCGAATGGTTTGAGGTTGATGAGGTGGAAATGATAGGGCCATATTCGATTCATGAGGCAATGGAGAAGGTTCAGTATATAAGAAACCGATTGAAAATAATCAGAGTCGCCAAAAGTCTTATGAGGATGTGAGAAGAAGAGAATTAGAATTTGAAGTCAATGACTGGGTATTTTTTAGGGTGTCTCCCATAAAGGGAGTGATGCAGTTTGGAAAGAAAGGGAAACTTAGTCCCCACTCTATTGGCCCCTACCAGATTGTGAGAAGAGTTGGAAAGGTGGCGTATGAACTGGAGTTTCCCTTAGAGTTATCTTCCATGCATCCCGTGTTTCATGTATCTCTCTCGAAGAAGTGTTTGGGTGATCCAACCCTAGTTGTCCCGGTGGACAGTGTTGGTGTAAAAGACAGCCTTAGCTGTGAGGAGGTTCCGGTGGAAATATTGGATCGTCAGTTTTGGAGGCTAAGGAACAAGGAAGTAGCTTCAATTAAAGTCTTATGGAGCAATCAACATACTAAAGGAGCTACGTGGGAAGTCGAAGCGGATATGATGGCCAGATACCCATATTTATTCTCTACCGGCTTTGTTCCAACATGAGGTATCACTTCTGCCCTAAAAATCTATTTAGTTTTCATGTTCAGTTCATGTGTTCAAGTTTCTTTTTATGTATATGGATGTTTATGTGAATCACAAAACTAGTTCAGCTATATGGTTTGCATTGGAGATAGTCATTCTGTCAGTTTTTGATTTAAATGATCAGTATTTGACTGTAATGATTGCATGTCTCTGTTTTGTGCTTGTTTCCAATATTTGAGGATGAATGTTTCCAAGGGGGATATATTGTAATACCCCGAAAGTGCCTAATATTAGACCAGGGATCAAAAATGAAAGTTGGCTGAAAACTGGGAAAAATGTTGCAGGACGGACGACCCAACGGATCGTTGGTCCAACCACCGACCCGTTGGAAGCAGTCGTGGGAAGTGCAGGTCTGGTGACAGTGGAAACAACGAGTGATGTAATGACTCATTGTTGAGAACAACGAGTCGTCGTTTGTAACCGTGGTTGGTACTGGACTTCAGCATTAGGGGATGTAACGGGTCATCCCACGACCCGTTGTGAGATGTAATGAGTCTTGGTCACGAGTTGTTGTGTGGGATGGATATATTTTTTAGTGGACCTAACAGAAGGCAACCACGACTCGTTGGATGAAGTAACGAGTCATGGTGAGGCTCGTTGGAAGGACCACTGCAAGATCTGAAAGGGACAAATAATGGACGATGTGACGATCCATTGGATGAAAGGGAGACTCGTCCTGTAGAGTCATGGGTTGAATCTGAGATTAGGGATTTTGCAGCGCAGATGATGGATGGATACCATGAGTCGTGGTATCCTCCAATGACTCATTGGTATGCCCGTTAGTTCACCTAGTGAAGATTTCTCAAGGTTTTTCATTAAGGGTATTTTCATTAAGGTTAAGCCCTTCTAGCCTATTCATTCTCATACATGCAATGTTAGAAAAGTTTAGAGCTGATCAAGCTAGTCTTCAAGGTGTTCTTCATCAATTTTCCTTTGGGCTTTTAAGGAGTTGTGATATTTGACTTCCCGTAGGTACGTTGAGTTATGAATGAGTGTTTTTGTTCACACCCATGCCCAATCTCTCGTAATTCATGAAATTTGATCAAAAATCTTATGGGGTTTTAACTTAAATCTTGTGGAAATATAATTATATATTAATGGGTTACTTTCTTTTGTCATTTATATTATATTTTCTGAATTTTGATCAGATTCTACAACTATTTTGATTATAAAATTATTGATTTCAATTTCTACTAAATTAAGCCCAATTATGCATGTTCTATGATGAATCAAGTTATGATCTTTACTTCAATTGTTGATATTCATAAACCCATCATGATTTATAATTTTAAATATGGATTTTTTCAAATACCCATTATGATTTGATGATTTGCAAAGTATATGTATGATCTGCAAGTATGCATGAATCCCATGATTTACGAATTTTGTTTTTGACCAACTCACGGGCCTTACCCTTATGGCAAGTTCACGTATTTACAAGCATGTTTATGATTATCATGATTTAACTAGCCCATGAATCTCATGAATATTATACTATGAGCACTATAAAAGTTTTTGGAGTAGTATTTAACACTGAGTAGGTTCAGGGCCTAGGTTCTGCCCCAAATTTTGGAATTACAGGCAATTGTAGGACATAATGGGACCTCCCTTGTGACTGTCCCCTGGCCCAAATGTCCCCTTTTCATTGTGATATCAAACCTTTCATGGTTCTACCCTTGGCAAGGTATAAACGCCCTCCCGAATAGGGTTACAGGTTGGGCTCCATGTGTGCTCATATGGGGTATGTCGGTTATTAGAATCTTCCACTGTTCCTCATGATTTATGCATGTTTGTTATTATGTATGTTGGCTCAAGCCAATATTCAATAAATCTTTTCTCTAATGATTATGGTTACGACTAAATTATGAATGTTTTTAAAATCCCGAGCCTTATGCTATCGTATGCTACTTATGTTATGAGCATGTTGTCCTACTCTTATGATCATTTATGAGATTTTATATTGTAAATGTCCGTTTTACTTACCTTGGATACTCGGTACATTCCACGTACTGACCGTATACTTTCTATGATGTACCATTTCATGATATAGGACCCGGCTCTCAGGCTCATCCCATCAGTAGTCCCTTTCAGAGTTAGCTATCAGCCCTTTTGGTGAGTCCTCATGTTCCGAGGGCTATATGTTCAGACAGTGATGTTTCTTTTATTTTAGTTTTTTCAGGTTAGTTAGGGATGTTGTCCCATCAACCTATCTAGCATGATAGAGGCTTTCAGATTAATCGTAGTACTCAGCTGATATGTACTTCTAGTACGTTCCGCTTATCATGCCCTGCTATGTTATGTTTATGTTGCCGCTATATCGTATGTTCAATATTCCGCTTTAAGTGTTGTGAAGTTAGATGAATGTTCATTCCATGGGTCTACTTGGAGTCTCTTTTTGCTCCTTTTTCCATGTTACGATCCTGGTCTACGTTCGGTCGTGACACCATGGCTCTCCCTGTAGCCAACAATGGTCTTCCAAAAATAATGGGAACCTCTCATCCATCTAACAGTCCAAAATAACAAAATCAGCTAGTAGAATAAACTTGTCCACTCTCACCAACACATCTAAAACCCCAACAAGTCTTTTTATTGACCTATCTATCATTAGAAGTCTCATTGATGTCAGTTTCATGCTTCTGAGTCCCAATTTATTCAAAATGAGCAAGGGCATCAAATTTATGCTGGTGCCAAGATCATATAGAGCCTTTCTAAACACACATATCCCAATTGTACATGGGATTGTGAAAGCTCTGAGGTCCTCCCATTTGGGGGCAAGATTAGACATAATCATTGCACTACAATGGTGTGTTTTGTCTTTATTGCTTGCATCAATCACCTTTTTCCTTCTTCAGCAAATCTTTCATAAACTTTGCACAACTGGTCATTTGGAGTAAAGCATCCACTAACGGTATGTTTATGGACAACTTGCTAAACATGTCAACAAACTTTCTAAACTGGTCATCCTTCTTTTTTCTTGGCCAGAAGTTGTGAATAAGGAGGTGGGATTCTTGATTCAACCCTGTCATCAACCGAGGCCTTCATGGACTCATCATTATCATCATGTGAGAGGATTCTATCCTCCTTTCCCTCTCTTTCATCATTAATCTTTTCTTCATTCTTTGGATTCATTGGTGTTTTGTTGACTTCATCTTTTTCAACAGATTTTGGGTTATTAACCTCATTAGGTTTTATCGGAGCATCTCCAATCACTTTTCCACTCCTAGTGACAATATCCAAACATTGACCATCTTTCTTGGGATTAGGCATTGTGCCACTAGGTAGTGTTCCCTTCATCCGGGGGTTTATTTGAGCCGACAAGTGATTCATTTGGGCCTTCAAATGCTTGATGGAGGCGGAATGTGAACTCACTATTTGGGTGAGGTTAGACACCTTCCCTCTTAATTCTTTCACCCCACTCTTGATCGACTTAACCTTTTTCAAAACTCTCGATAGCATTTCTTCAATTTTTGAATTACCTGTATCATTCACACCTAGCTGATTGTGGGAATTCCCAACCTTTGGTGGGGGAACATATGGGCTTAAACACATGTGATAGTGATCACTCTCTTGGTTTGGCTCTCTATTACCCCACCTTTCATTCCTTTCAGGCCATCCTTGTGGCTCACGATTTCTCCAACATTGGCTGTCATCCCTTGGGCGCCATGGGCCTTGGTTTGCTCCTTTGAAGCCAGGTCGAGGACCTCCCATTTGGTTGCCCATATACTGTCATTCTTTTTCATATCTTGGTGGTGATGACCCACCCTCATATTGTAAGGGACCTTGCATTCCCACAACATTTACCACCTTTTGCCCTGCTCCCATCATGTGCTTGGTCATCAATTCTAGTTGTGTCATCATCTTGGAAAGATTTTCATCCCACTCTTCATCCTGTTTCCGCAACTCAGCCGCCAATGCACTTGAGCTGATCTCATGAGTAGACACAATTGTTTCACTCGTGTGCCAAGCCCTATTGGTTTTTGTCATTCTGTCTAGGAGGGCTTTGGCCAACCCATATGTATGATCCATAATTGAACCACCAGCTAGGTTGTTGGCCACAGACTTGTTAATTAAATCAAGGGCCCTGTAGAAGCTTTGAAGAAGCACCCCATCAGCAATTCATGATTTGGGCAAAGAGCAACCTTCTTTTTAAACCTTAACCACGCCTTGTGTAAAGGCTCTCCCGATTCTTGTCTGAAATTTCAAATATCATCCCTCAGCTAAAGCATCTTTGATGGAGGGAAAAAGAAGTCCAAGAAGGCCTCGGTTAGCTGTCGCCATGAAGTAATATATCCTAGAGGGAGTTCTTCTAGCCACGTTATTGCCTCCCTCGTCAATGAAAAAGGAAAGAGTCTCAACCTGATTGACTCTTGACGGATATTTGTTATATTGAAGGTCTGGCATATTACCAAGAAGCTTCTCAAATGATGATTTGAATCCTCGCTTGGTTTTCCGCCAAAGAGCCCCTTCATTTTCAACAAGTGAAGCATGGTGCTTGTGACATGAAATACTGCATTTCCTATCGTTGGTGGTAGGAGAATGGCTCCTGCAACTTCTGGCATCACCGGATTATCTTCCTCAAGTTCCATGTTACCTTCCACTGAGCTATCTCCTGCTTGGGAGTGATGACTCATATGGTTATGAGATCCTAACAACATAGCAAACTCACGTTAAGTCGCTACAATGCAAAACTCTTTCAACATAACAATCAACACAAGATTTTCAAGCGCTAGTCCCCAGCAACGACGCCATTTTGGATAACATACAAAATATATCCTTAATGTAAAGAATATACACAGTCGAAGTATCAAAACAAGTAACCCCACGAGTGTCGGGGTCAAATTCCACAAAGACTAGGGAATGATAGTTACATGTGTCGATTGAGAAATTGACGTTAGCTTGCACCACACAGATTTAATATAAAAACTAATAAAATTGGGGGGTTGAAATTTGCATAGAATAGTATTGGGTGATTTAGTGAAATAAACAGCAAGATCAGTTAAGTTTTCAATAAGGATGTGAAAGACTAGAGATGCGGTGTAGATGAAATACTAACTAGATCGGGACATGTCAGGTCATCTCACGAGTTCAATAAGTGTAAATAATCTTGGGAGGTGGGTAATTACAACTTTTCAGCCTTCTAGTTACCTCTTACTAGAGTTTTGTCAAACCTCTAGTCATAATTTAGCTCAACCCCATTTAATTTTTATTAGCAACTGCACTAATTTCTAGTTATTAGCTGCTAATAAGGAATGAGAATGCAATTTCAGCAATTTCAGCCCGATTTCACAAACTCTTCTCCATGTCCACTACTAAATTCTTTTCCAATACTTAATTATTCTTTTACAAGAAACAATCAAGAAAGAATAAATAGACCCATATCATAATCAAGAATAAATACACTCACATCAGTCACCAATGATGTTCTAACTCATTCTGAACAACTACCATACCATCTATTTAGTCGACCAAACTAACTCCCAACTATGAAAGTCTATGCACATCTTTCACCAATTCCTTCCTTTCCTCCTCCATACGGGATAAACTCTCCATAGAAATCCTATTAAGAGAGTTTGCTACTACATTGTCCTTGCCCGGGTGGTAAAGAACACTCATATCAAAGCCCTTGAGTAGTTCCAACCACCTCCTTTGACGCAGATTGAGATCTTTCTGGGTGATCACATATTGAAGGCTCTTGTGGTCCGTAAACACATCTACATGGACCCCGTATAAATAGTGTCTCCATATCTTCAGGAATATACCACTGCCGCCAATTCAAGATCATGAGTGGGGTAGTTCTTCTCATGCACTTTCAGCTGTCTAGAAGCATAAAGCTATAACTTTTCCATGATACATCAATACACATCCAAGACCGATTCTTGAAGCATCACAATACACCACAAACCCATTCGTACCCTCAGGTAGGGTCAACACCGGTGTCAAGGTGAGTTAAGTCTTCAACTCTTGGAAGCTCTTCGCACAAGCCTCTGACCATTGAAACTTTACCTTCTTCTGGGTTAGTTTAGTTAACGGTGCTGCAATAGATGAAAACCCCTAAACAAATCCGTGATAGTAGCTAGATAAGCCTAAGAAACTTATGATATCTAAGGGATTCACCGGTCTAGGCCAATTCTTCACAACCGCCTCTATCTTTTGTGAGTCTACTTGCACCTTCACTAAACATTACATAACCCAAAAATGCCACAGAGATTTAACCAGAACTCACATTTGATGAATTTTTCATACAATTGTGATCCTTCAAAGTCTATAACACCACCCTCAAGTAGGCGGCATGCTCCTCCTCACTTCAGTATATAAGGAATGTCATCAACACGATCATGAACATGTCAAGATATGGCTTGAACACCCTGTTCATCAGATCCATTAAAGTTGCAGGAGCATTCTTTAGTCAAAATACGTAACACAAACTCATAGTGACCAAACTAAGTTCTGAAAGCTGTTCCGGAATGTCACTCTCTCAAACCACATGAGCGATGGTACGCGAATCTGAGGTCTATCTTGGAAAAGCACTTTGCATGTGCCCTAAAGCTGGTCAAATAAGTCATCAATCCTGGGAAGTGGTACTTGTTCTTGATAGTGAATTTATTCAAGTGTTGATATTCAATGCACACATCGAAGGGAACCATTCTTCTTTAGGACAAATAGAACTAGTACCCATGTAGACTTGCTAGGATTGATGAAACCCTTTTCTAGCAGGTCCATAAACTGCTCCTTCAACTCCTTTAGCTTGGCTGGAGCCATTCTATAAGGAGGAATAGATATAGGTTGCTAATCTTGGGCATAATTGCATGCCCAAGTGCTCTTATAACTGGATTTAGTCTTGTTTATCTACTTATTTATATATTCTCATGTGATTTTATGTAAATGTGAATATATACTAACCAACATGATTAGTCCTGTTTTTGAAGGTTAATACTGCATTTGAGGAACTAATTCATGATTTGGTGAAGTGGAGGAATGGAATCAAGAGCAAAAGGTGAAATTCAACAAGAAAACATGCAATAAGCGGCACCACAGCGATAGGGGCCAGCAGCGCATTACCAACTGGCGGCAACACTTGGCGAAAAATTGCATTTTGGCATATTCCAGTGGTACGCGTACCTCCTTGTCCGCGAGGAGGTCAATTCGGGCGTTCAGCTCCGTGACACGTTGTTGTTCCTCCACGAGGCCAAATTTTGCATTTTCGGCATAATATAAATTGGACCCTTAGCTCCTAATTCCAATTGGTCACGGTTTATTATGGAAAACTACCTAGGAGTGAAGGAGAATGGAGAACTCAGCTAGGGTTTGGCAAATTCCCTTCTCATCTACCAAATTCTTGTAAGTATGTAGTTTAGTAGTAGTTTAGTTGTAGTTTTATGAACATGAATGGTTAGAACCCTTCCTCTAGGGTTGAAACCATGAATTATGATTGTGATTTTATGAAATTGTTTTGGAATTAAGTTATTGATAATTGTTTAAATCGGCATTCTGGATTGTTGGTTGTTTTTATGATTGATCACCATGAAAATATAATGTTAAGCCAGGTAATAGCTTGAGAAAGCATTACCTAGGTCAGGACATGAGAATGTGAGGAGGAGCATGTTTGTATCTCGCGATATAATCTTGTTTCAGGATAAATATACCTAACACCTTGCTTGGTTGACAAAAAAGGGGTTATTAAAGACCAAACTTGGGATTATCCATCACCACTCGAAGAAAGTAGTTGTGAGGCTAAGTTGAGTTAAATGGTTAGACACTTCACGAAAGTCCTTAATCGTTTCCCCGTAAACCACAACATAATGATTGCTGCGAACTATAAATTAGCATCCTCGCTCACAATGATGCAGTGAGGCTAGATTGCCGTGTTAAGAGACTGAAAGACCCATGAATATGCAATTCTAATTATGTGAAGCTGACATTAAATGGTCCATGCTTATTCCGTTGCATATCGTAGTATCGCTTGATTATACGGTTTTAACTACGTATTTGCTCCTAGGTACCTTAAGAATATTTCGTTGACCAAACCTAGACTTAATTATTCTCAATCGAAAATGTCTATAACACACACTTTAGGTATTTAAGATCACACTAGAAATGGATAGTTAGAGGAATGGGTCCAGTCCCTGTGGAGATGAAATGCAGTTGTTAAAAGAGCCACTATGTACTTGCGACCTTTACACTTACGGACGAGCTCAATGCGGGGCGACATCAAGTTTTGGCGCCGTTGCGGGAACTCGCGAAGTTTGATAATTTATCTATTTTTGTGTGATTTTGAATTTCCTTAAGTGTTGAGAAAACTTGGTCTTAGTTTAATCATTTGCAGGTGACAGGTTGTCTTGCCGAGGCGGCTAGAAATAGAGAGCTTATTGGGCAGATTTAGCCGAACTGTGAGCGTCAAATCCATTTGCAAAGGAGAGTAGCTCTAGAGGATAGTGAAGAGACTTCAAGAAAAGGTACAACAACAGCCACCCACGGGCAAGCACGGTGATTGTCATCGGAAGCAATGGCGGCAAGACCATTCGCGAAGTGGCTATCCCACTAGCGGCGAATGTGACCTCTAGTATCAAGTAAACCGGAGCACGGAGGGAACTTTGAATTTAAACAAAACATGGTGCGAGTGTTTTATTCTAGTGGTGATTCACGGAATGGCACATGAGGACCACTTGGCGGCACTTCTGAGCTTTTTAGAGATTAGTGACACGTTTGTCCCCAGCGTGTCCACATATTATGTCCGATTGACAATCTTCCCGTTTTCATTGTTAGGAGAGGCGAAAAAGTGGTTGAAGGTGAGCCACCGAACTCCATAACTTCATGGAATGACTTGGCTAGGAAGTTCCTTATCGGATTCTTTCCTTCGAGCAAGACTACAAAGTAACGAAGTGAGATACTCGAGTTTCAAGCGAAACGTGAGAACTTATATATGGATTGGGAAACATTCAAGTCATTATTGAGGAAATTTGTCCCCATCACCGGCAATCAAATGAAGTCTTTTGGCCCATACCTTTGTAGAATTTCTAGACCCACACACAAAAATATTACTAGACTACGCCCGGGTGGGCAAGCCTTGGAAAGACATATGATGAGTTGTACACTTTGTTGAGCAAGAATTGCACAAGGAAATCGAGTGGAACAACGAGTCATCAAGAGGGTCGGGGAAAGAGATCGGGCGATAGAAGTAGATGGTTTGAACACTTTGGTAGCACCGGTTAGCCCGTTCCGGCATCGAGATGATGACTCAGTTCAATAAACTGAGTATGAACCAACACAGGGCGAGGGTTAATGCAGGTTGACAAGCTCTAGTTGGTGTGAAATTTGTGGTAATAATGGGCACAATGCGAATCTTGTGGAAGGAGCCAATCCGGAATCGAGTCAATTTTTATTTCGGAATGTGCAACGGAATCAGAATTTTGGGAACAACTCCAGCAGAAATTGGCAGGGCCACCCAGAATTTTCTTGGGAGTGGAAACCAAAAGCAAATTATATGCAACATCAACAATAGCGATATCGCGAGAATGGCGAGAATGATGGGCAAGTTAGCAGCGGCACATTGAGGAAACACTACGAAAATTATGGGTGAGTCGGTTAGCGGAAAATCGGGCGAGGATGGCAACGAGACTTAATGAATCAACAAGTAGCCACCCGCAATCTTGAAAAACAAGTGGGTCAGATAGCAGCTGCTCAAAAACATGAGAGCCGAAAGGGATTACCAAGCGACGCGAATCTAGCCCCGAGCAGATCAATGCCATCGGTCTTAGAAGCGGAAAGCAATTAGTGTGCGGTGCCTAGGCTGAAAGGAGTGCAGCCGGACTTGGTTAGACCAGGACCATCCACCGACACTGGAGCAAATCAGGAAGTCTTTGGGCAACAAGATGCCCATGACCTTCATTGCGGCCGGCACGAGAGACCACCACCACCCTTCCCTCGGAGAGATTCAAAAGACGAGGAGGATAGAATGTTTCAAAAAGTTCTTTTGAGAGTTTGAAAGAACTTCATAAAATTGCCTCTTATTGATGTCTTGCAGGAATACTTAAATATGCTAAATATTTGAAGGATGTGATGGTGAACAAAGTTAGATTGGGGACGTCAGGCTGTAGCCGGCGAGGTGCGGTGCGGAGTATTGAGCAAAATGCCAAAAGAAGCTCAAAGGCCCAGGGAGTTTTACCCTCCCTATAAGTGGTAAAGCTGAGGTGCTATGAGCTTTGTGTGATTTAGGGGCAGTAGTTAATCTAATGCCCTATCCTTATTCAACACCACAGAGTGCGGGAAAACCGAGCCGACAAGGTTGATCTTTGCCGGGCGCTTACAAGTCATGAAGTGACACGATGGAATAATAGAGGACCTTCTCATCAAAGTAGGTAAGTTTATTATACCTGCTGATTTTATTGTCTTAGATTTTCAGGTTATTGACAGTACCCGATCTTGGGACGGCCGACTGATGCAGCCCATAGAAGGAAGCCGGTGATCGATTTGAAAGTAGGGACCACGAAAATGAGGGTCGAGGATGAAGAAGAACTCTTCTACGTTTGCCAAGAAACGAACCCATCCGCACACTACAAAAACCTTTTTCAAGTTAGTGTATTGGTAGAGGATGAGTGTGGGGTGGAGGATTTCAAAGGTGCCTGACCAAAGGCAATGTCAAGTGTTCGGCCAGTCGATAAAGGGCTTCAACTTGAGAAGAAGTTGGAGAAAGGGAGAACAGAGTGCAAGCTGTTTCCTCTAAATAACAAAAGAAAGGAGATGGTTCTCGAAGAGAACCCAGGTATGAGGATGTCTGAAAAGGGCAATCCACGTCGTTCCACGGCGTAAAATAAGCTTGTCACTTGGAGGCAACCCAAGGTACCTCAGGTACAATTTGTTAAGTTTCATTTTTGTGTTGATTTTGGTATTTTCATTTTGTTTGTATTTTTGGTGGAAAGTTAGGCACAAATGGAGGGAAGTCTGAGTACCCGTGGAGGAGGCTAGTGAGCATGGAAGAGAAAAAGAGAGAGTGGGTCGACCACCCGCCGGCAAGTTATGGAAAACATGCTTTTAGCTGAGCCTAAAGGCCTCGGGTATTTCTCACCCTCTCTTTAAATGTTAATTTGATGTTATCAGGACATGGCATGATTCGAGTGTGGGGTGAGGGAAATTTCAAGGAAATTTCAGAATTTCCAAATTTTTGTGCTTAACAAATCGTTGGTGAATGTAATGCTTGTGTGAAAAATTGAAAAAAATTTTGTGGAGTCAAACGCTGACTTCATCACCGTTGCTTTTTCTTTGCGGTTCTTTTCCGATGAGGAGTCTTTGAACCGAGGAATAAAATTTTTATTTGTGTGTCATACAATGTTTAGTCATAGTTAGGAATCATTTAGAAGATGGATGGATGACGACCGTCTTGAGGAAAATTAGTCGATAGGTGTCGGGTTTTTGAAACCATAGCTAGTTGATGCTTGATGTTCTTGTTGTGTGCTATATGATTGTAGATGCAAGTATGTGTAGTGCTGAAGCATGCAAGTTTATAACTTTGTTTGAGACACTAGGGATCTGGGTGACTCAACATGATTGAAGCTTAATGTTTGAATTCATGTGTGATTAGCTGAGCAAGAGTCTGGCCGAATGTGTCTTGAATTGAGCATGTGCCATGAGTGTAGGTTTTGAGCATTACGTGCTGTGTGGATTATGCAGAACTTGCCTGGTCTGTTTATAAAATGAAATGAAGGATGTGAATTGTAAGAGAGGGAGGATTTAGGCGTTTCTTTGAATGAACCTACTTTTTATCCCTCATTTTACCTACCTTGAAAAATTAATCCTAGTTAGCCCCGTTGAGCCTTGAGCCTATTCTTTGATAGCTTCAACATAAGCAATCCTTTTTATTTCATTAGCCTTGAATTTGATCCAAAGCTCCTAAGCGCTTAAAAAGGAAAAATCCAAAAGAGTAAAGGAGTGAGAAGAATGAAAAAGAAGGAAAAGTGGAAGCTGTAGAAGTTGAGAAAAGGACAAGGTGCACTTGGGTGAAAATGGTTGATTATTAGTAAGGAGTAAGAAAAAAAGTTAATGAAAAATTATTTATAGAACTCCTTATTAATAAGCCAAAAGTGCCTAAATAAGAGAACATAACGGGAAAAAGAAAGATGAAAGGATAAAAAGGTGAAGTAAGGGAAGGAAGTTCGTAATGAGGGCGTGATGTATTAAAAGCGCTTAGGAAAGATAGTCACTATTCTTGGCCATAATAGTACCTACACGTACACGAGTTACATTACGACCTAAAAAGTCCTACTTGATCTTACATTCATACATCCTCAAATTAGTGGAGTAAAACACTAAGGGCAAGCTTATGGGTCATGACATGATGCATGTGAATTCTTTGTGAGTGAGTGTAATTCTATTTATGTACCCACACATGTTGTGATGTAAAAATTATTTTGCGTGTGAAATTGGGTAACTCTCTTTCCGTGAGGGCACATGTTGAATGAAGGATATAATTCATGTGGGATTTCTTAAGCAGTTGATTTGCATGGGTTTTCTAAGATTGAGAGTCAATTCTTGAGGTTAGGAAGTCTTGGCAGAGTTGTATTTCATTTCGGTGATTAAATCGTGCATGCTCTATCTTTAACGTGTATCTTAAATAATCATTATAGTCGTAGTTTGAATTTTCTTGCTAAATTAGTTATGTGTGAGACTCTCCATATGCATGGGGATGTAAAGGGATTTGTTCGAGGGCGAACAAGACTTTAAGTGTGGGGTTGTGATCTTAGGCATGATTGCGTGCCCAAGCGGCTACTTTATAACTCAATTTAGTCTTGTTTATCTACTTATTTATATACATTCTCATGTGATTTTATGTAAATGTGAATATATACTAACCAACATGATTAGTCCTATTTTTTGAAGGTTAATAATGCATTTGAGGAACTAATTCATGATTTGGTGAAGTGGAGGAATGGAATCAAGAGCACAAGGTGAAATTCAACAAGAAAACATGCAATAAGCGGCACCTGCGCGATGAGGGCCGTGCCACATACTCCAACGCGGCAACACTTGGGCAAGAATTGATTTTTTGGCACATTCCGGTGAGGAGTACTTAGCGTTACCTCCGTGTCCGCGGAGGTCAGTAGGGCGTTGGCTCCGTGACACATTGTTGTTCCACCACGGAGCCAAATTTTGCATTTTTCAGCATAATATAAATTGGACCTTAGCTCTAATTCCAATTGGTCACGATTTTATTATGAAAAACTACCTAGGAGTGAAGGGAGAAGTGGGGCTTTCAGCTAGGGTTTGGCAAATTCCCTTCTCATCTACCAAATTCTTGTAAGTATGTAGTTTAGTTGTAGTTTAGTTATAGTTTTACGAACATGAATGGTTAGAACCCTTCCTCTAGGGTTGAAACCATGAATTATGATTGTGATTTTTATGAAATTGTTTTGGAATTAAGTTATTAATTGTTGTTTTTCCTTGCGATACACGGATTGTTGGTTGTTTTTATGATTGATCACCATGAAAGCATATATATTTAGCTTGGGTAATAGCTTGAGAAAGCATTACCTAGGTCAGGACATGAGAATGTGAGGAGTATGTTTGTATCTCGCGATATAATCTTGTGTTCAGGATAGAAATATACCTAACACCTTGCTTGGTTGACAAAACGGGGGTTATTAAAGACCAACTTGGGATTATCACATCAACACTCGAAGAAGTAGTTGTGAGGCTCGGTTGAGTTAAATGGTTAGACATGGAAGTCCCTAATCGTTTCGTAAACCACAACATAATGATTGCCAAACTAGAAATTAGCACATCCGCTCTTAAAAGAGCCACTATATTACTTGCACGACCCGTACACTTGCGGGCCTTTCGATACGAGCGATGTCGATTTTTGTTAGGTAGGAGGTCAATACCAAATCAATTTCCCTCTCGGGAGGAATGCAGACGGATCATGCAGGAACACTTCTCGATACTCACATGATCTTAGGCCGACGGGATAGTCGGGGTGTCGGACATAGCGTCCTTAACCCTTAAAAGATGGTACACATGTTCGGCTGTCTAGATGACTACACGCAAGTGCACGTGGTCGAACAAGTAGTAAGTGGCTCAAGTAAGCCAGTATCGATCCCACAGGGACTGGACTACGGGGCAAATCTACTCAAGTGTCAATTAGTTGTAACTCTAAAAATGCACACAACAATGTAAAGAAAAGTTTTTTATATTTTTTTATCTAAATTTATACTAAGTCTAAAATTGAATACAAGTGAGTATAGACATGAATGTGAGCATCTTTGAGAATAAAATGAACATGTAAGAAATTAATTATCGATACGAGTTGGTTAATCTTTTCTCCAGTTGCTAGTCGGAACTTATGCCTTCAGATTAAAACTCTCGTATTTAACCCAACTTAAGAATCATGAACCTTCCACCTACATTTCTATGATAAGAAGCAATTCATGTTCTAGCCATACAAAACCGATTCACAATTGACTAATACGACTTTCGGGTATATTTCTATCACAGGTAAATCAATTCTCAATTTTCCCAAACAAAGAACAGATCATATCCTATTAATTCACAGCTTTCCAATTTCGTGCTCTCTGAGTGAAACCAGACTTTAGATTTTACATTAACATTGACCAAACATTAATGCAGTAAGAATAAGAATTAATAGAGCAACCATGGAAGAAAAGATAAAAAAATCAAATGATCCAACAATCACATTTCAATACAATGTTTCTTAGCCTCGGCAAGAAGTGAAATTAGCTACTCCATTTGTGGATTAACATCGTTAAAATGAGTGTAAATCATACAAGCAATTGAAGAAAGGAGAAAGAGATGAGAGAAACCCTAAGATTTTGCGTCCCTCAGCACACTTTGTAACCCACATTCTTGCTCCACCAAGTCGAATAATTAAAAATGAACCTAAGTGTTCTATTTATGCGGTGAATTTTCGAGGAATAACAAGCAACGTGTCACGGTGCATCATGGAACCTGCCTCCATGACACGGAGTACTGCGTGAACTCTGCGGAATTTGGTCATCCCGGTAATTATCCCCAACGTGGCACGGCATGCAATGCGGAGCTTGCCCAACGTGACACGGTGCGAGCGCACCTTCCTTTGGAATGTCAAGTTCCGAGTAATTGGATATCAACGTGCCACGACACGAACGCGGACCCTCTCTGGAAATCTTGCCAATTAAATCCTCGGGATAGAATGCATCCACCGATGGCAGCGTGAAATGGCTCCATCGCGGAGCCTCTTACTCACTTACTTTCCTTGGCCATTTCCTTGCTTTCGCTCAGAGTCCATTTTCGATTCCTCCCAACATGCCTCTTAGCTCATTAAAAGTACGTCTTTCTTTGCCAAAACAATGCTAATCATGTTGGTTAGTATAAATTCACACTTTCCTACAATTTACATGACAATTTACATGAGAATGTACAAACATTGTTGGATAAACAAGGCAAAAACGACGCATTTGAGTATCACCTGGGCATATAAATATGCCCCAGTTCAATACACACCCTTTATAAATCATTTTCTAGCGTTAAGGTAGTAAATAAAAGGACCTACAGGCATATCTGAATTACCTTTCAATTTTAAGACGGCTTCACCTGGAAATTGAAACTCTATCGCGCGGGTTCTACAATTATCTAAGGCATAACATGCAAATAGAAAATACATGGTGAAAATAACATCAAAATTGGTCATGGCTAACTCTACTAGATCTGCTGAGGTGATTTTCTGAAGGACTGAGACCGAGCAATTTTTATACACCCGTCTAGCTATAACTGAATCAGCAACTAGAGTGGAGACGGAGAAGGGTTCTGAAAGGATTTTGGGACTGAATTCAAAACTACTAGAAAAATAGGGCATATCAAAGGACAAAGTATCCTTTAGATCTAACAAAGCATAAACATTAAGGTGGAAAACACATAACATACCAGTAACCACATCTGGGAAGTCTCCTGCTTCTATCGGGATGCAAGGGTATAAAATCCATTTTGGCATTGGCCGCTAGCTAAACTAGTCGAAGCACCCTGCTTGGAGGGACGTGCTGAACTACCGGCTGAAATATGGGCTCCACCATCCCTTGATCTGGCTGAAGGGAAATCCTTAAGTCTGTGTCTAGGTTCGCCACACCCGAAACAAGCATTTAAGCCAACTAAGCACCTCCCTGGATGATTCTTGCCGCACCTCGCACAGGATGGAAAGATACACTCTATCTGCATGCTACCCTGGCCCTTTGAAATTGAGGCCCTGCTCTCCTAATCACCTCATGATTTGGATGGTGTACTAGCTGATGATGGTGTCGGTGCAAAAGACCTGTGAAGAGACTGTTGGAGATGCCCCCCCCCCGATCTATGTTTGAGATGTCTCATAACTATTTGTCCTGGCCCTATTAGCCTCTCTCCCTCTTCGATACGCCGCCTCCATCTATTGGTCATACAACATGATCCGAGGGAAATCCATATATTGATGGAGCATGGTGGTCCTGCAATCCTTATCCTGGTTGGCCACCACCCCAGGTACAAACTGGCTCACTCGAGCCCTCTGATTGACCAAAAGTTCTGGAGCATAGTATGAAAAATGGTTGAACTCCGAGGAATATTCTTGAACTATCATGTTTTGCTGTTTTAGGTTCACAAATTCGGCTGCTTTCAGCTCCTTCATCTCAGGAGGGAAAACCGGTCTAGAAAAGCGACATGGAACCTTAGATGTGTGACCCCTTTCATCTAATAAGAGGCTAGGTCAACGCACACCCTATGGTTACCCCCATCATCTTTCAATGAAGCTTACCATCGTCAATTGACGAAGCTCAATAATCAAATACAACTCAAATTTGAAATCATGCATATGAGAACTTTTAACTCAAACCATACCACAAGCTTAAAGGTAATGGGAATCTTCGCTCCAAAACTATGTGGTAAGCTTATTTCAGAAAATCATAGATCATTATTGAACATGTGAGCATTGCCCAATACTTTCTCACGCTTGAAAGAACTCAATTCACATCGAAAAAGTGATTATAAACATGGATAGCTTGAAAAAATATTTTTTATCATAAACATACATTCATCACAAATCTCATCTTTCTTGAACTTCTCATCAATGGGATTTTTGATTCATAAATATTGAAACATAATTTTAAGTGAAAATAATATAAAACTTGCCCATGAATCATAACGGAATAGTAGAAACATATTTAAATCATACCCATGTAGAGAAATTAGGAATTTCATGCATTGGGTTAAAACCCCATAGATTTCACATAGGAAATTCATGATTTAGGGAGGGATTGGGCATGGGTATGAAAGGATTCACCAATTCATAAGACTACATACCTGATTATTACTGATTCTTGCACTTCTCTAATTGCCTCAGAGGAATTGAAGAGAATTTTAAGAAGAACAAACCTGATCACCCCCTCTAACCTTCTATCTTTGCATGCATGAATGAAAAAGGCCTAAAATGAACTTAACCCTCTTAAAATACATCATTCATAACATAAACCGATGTATTTTAGGCCTTAACATCTTAGGAATTCTGAAAATTCCCTTACTAAATTCGCAAAAAATAACTTCTAGTTAGTCCCTATGAGAGACGTAATGACTTCTCACCTCTAACCATGACTCGTGGCATGATCCGTGAAGTACACTGCTTTCCAAATCATCTGAGCTCGTCACGGTTGACATCATGATTCGTTACTGGTGACCATGACTCGTGGTCACCACTCATCACATACACTGCCTATGATTTTCAAATAACTTCCATCAGCTGACCACAACTCATCCCATGATTCATGGTGACTGATCACGACTCATGAGGTCCTTCTGTTAGGTACACTATCTTCCTCTTCCTCTTTTCTCAGTCACCACTCCCCATGACTGACCTAACGAGTCATGGGGCCTGACCACGACTCGTGGTCACGTCCGTGGGGGTTCCATTTCTCAATTTTCGAACCCGACACCTGAGCCTCACCACGAGTCACATCATGACGCGTGGGCTGCTCTCATGGGTCATCTAATGACCCATCCTGATACCTAATGCAAGTTTAAAATTTTTCTCCGTTTCAACTCTTGGGTCTGCTCATTGGGCTTCCGGGGTATACCAATAATGTTTGGGTTATCTTGAGGCCTGGCGCTATTGTGTATAACAATCATAATGCTCTAATTTTTAGCAAAGTTCGCTTGTGAAGGAACATCTGGATAGTTCCTTTATGAAAAATCTCATAAATAGAATGTTGTTCATTTGCTCAATTGTAACGAATTGCATCACTTTAGGAAAAGAAATGGTTCAAGTTTGGGGGTTTGATGAGTTAGAAATTTACCAACTCATTAGGCTCCTAAGCATGAGGTTTTTGCCTAGTTTTCGAGTCGTTTATGTGGATTTTATGCCCTATCTCTTGAATACTTTCTATGTACTTCACGTGAGTAGAGAAAGAATGAAATCAGCAAAACACATGTAGTTTGAGATGAAATTTGATAAGTTAGCATATGAAGGAGAGGGGCCAAAGATAATAAAAGATTTGAGTTTAAGAAGAGGTGCAAAGACATGCTTTGAATCGGCTAAACGCGGATCTAGAAGGGAGAAATGCCAAAGCTACTGCCTAGACTATAATACCCCAAATGTTCGTAAGACTAGACTTGAGATTTGAAGTGTTATCAGCAGGAAAAGCTGGTAGGTTGGTAGTACGGGTCATTGGAAGACCCATGGGCCAAATCAGATAAGTTGTTTCCTAACCACGAATCCCCACTATGAGTCATAGATGTGGGTATGAACCGTGGCCAGATTTCATAGCAAGTCTTTGCAGTTATCATGGGAATGTTTCTATGGGTAATAATACGACTCGTAGGATGGTGTTACGGGTCATGGTATGAGTCGTGGAAATATTCAGAGAGTTGGGGAAAAATGAACTCCTTAGTAACTAGAGGAAACCGCAGATTGGTAGTACGATTCATGGTACGAGTCATAATATGATGGTGTGAATCGTTGGTTCAGTCATGAGTTGATATATTATAATACCTCAGACTATTGGGCTAAGTTAGGAACCTTTCTAGGTATGTGGATAGACTAACACCCAATGAATTTATGGAAACAAGGTGTTATGATTAATACCAATGTGTAATAATTGCATTGGATGCAAATTATGGTCCTAAGGAACCTCTAGCATGAAGTTGAGTTGAGAGCCTTCTTGCCGATTGAGTTTTTCGTATTGGTTCGCATAAGGGCCAACTTAAACCGATCATAGCTCCCATGTTACAAAATGTTTTTCAGTGATTCAACACATCAAATTGAATCCCTTTGAGTCTTCATTCCAACGCATTGGACCTTGCATCAATCGTAGTTCGGAGTAAAAACATGAGTGATTTAGTGAAGTAACAGCAGGCATGGTGCGACTCTCAGTACGAGTCATACAAGCAACCTACGACCCGTACTGTTGGCCGTAGTAACTGCCAGTTACAGGTTTTATTTCATTAGGTTGGGGGAATTTCGGTAAACTCCTATGCTTCTATCTCCTAAATGACATCATTTTGGGCTTCATTAAGGTCAAATTAAAGGGATTAGCCTAGCCTAAATCCTCACCCTCTTCAAACATCTATATATTGATCTTTCTCTCAAGAATAAGCTAGAGCTCATCACCTCCAACTTCTCAATTCCTCTTGGATCTACAAAACAAGTCAAGGGATAATCAACCCAGGTATATAAGGTTGTCAATGTGTGATTTCCTCCCCACCTATGCCCCTCCTCTACGATTTTACTAAAATTCAAATAAAAACTCATGGGGTTTTGAAGTTGATCTATATAAAATTCTAATGATTTGATAATGGGTTTTATGATTTTTTTAATCTAATTATATTCTATCAATTTTAAATAAGTTTTTATCATTCAAATTGTTTATAATGTTATTGATTTGATTGCTATCGAATCAAGCCTAAAAATGCATGACCCATTATTAACTGATTTATGATCTACTTCTCTATTAATGATATTTACAATGCCCAACATGAATTATAAGTTAAATTATGTATTTAAATCAATTACCCATCATGATCTTATGAATCACAAGCTATATGCATGTTCTGCAAGTATATTTGATCTTTCAAATCATGAATCTTTGTTTGGCCGACTCACGAGCCTCATCTCATGGCTAGTTCACGTATCTACACGCATGCTTCTAATTATCATGATATAACTAGCCCATGAACTCATGTATGTATTACTATGAGCACTATATATGTTTTGGGAGTAGTATGGAACACCGAGTAGGTTCGGGGCTCTGGTTAAGCCCCGAATCTCATGAACTACGTGCCACCATAGGTATGTTGGGACCCCTATACTAACTTTCCCCAGCCCAATTAGCCCTTTTTGATGATGATATCACACTTTCATGGTTCTACCCTTGGAAAGGTACGAACACCCTCCCGATTAGGGTCATAAGTCGAGCTTCATGTGTGCTCATATGGGGTATGTTAGTTAAGAGAATCTCCCACTGTTCCTCATGATTTATGTATGTTTATGATTCTGTATATTGGCTCAAGTCATGTTCAATAAAGTTTTTCTCTTATTATTATGATTACGATTGTATTATGCATGTTTTGAAAACCTTGAGCCTTATGTTATATTACGATATTTATGTCATGAGCATGTTGTCCTACTCTTATGTTCAATTATGAGTTTTAAATATTTTAAATGTCCATTTTACTTACCTTGCATACTCAGTACATTCCACATACTGACTGCATACTTTCTATGTTGTATCATTTCATGATACATGACTCAGTTCTCATGCTCATCTCCATCATTAGTCCATCTCAGAGTTAGCTACCAACTTTTTTGGTGAGTCCTCATGTTCCGAGGGCCATATGTCTAGACATTGATGATGTTCTTTTGTTTTCGTTTTGCTGGGTTAGTTTGGGATGTTGTTCCATCAACCCATCTTACATGATAGAGGCTTTCAGACTATATGTAGTACTCAACTGATATGTATGTCTAGTACTTCCCGATTGTTATGCTATGCTATGTTATGTTTATGTTTCCGCTATGTTGCATGTTCAGTATTCCGCTTTGAGTGAAATAAAGTTAGATGAATGTTCATTCCATGGGTCGACTTGGAGTCTCTAAGGGCTCCTTGTCTCGTGTTACGATCTGGGTCTACGTTCGGGTTATGACAAACTTAACATTAGAGAAATAAGTTTGAAGTTTCCTAGGGTGTCTAGAAGCCACGTTAAGTAGAGTATTTTTCATGGGTGTGAAGCATGCCACACTTATGAAGAAGAGGCTACAAGATGTTTAGGAAATATTCCCTTCTTTCATGATCTATTTCGTGCGATGAAACATCTTTCTATCCTTATAACTCGTGTATTCACACTCTAAGAATAACACCAAATAGTAGAATAATAGGCACTCTCGAGTCATTTCTCCATGCAGGAGTTAAGAAGAGCTAAGGCAGAAGAACTCATGAACTTGAAGTAAAGAACCAAAAGAGTGGGGGACTACCACTGGAGGAGTATGAAGCCTTCCGTGATAGCCTTAGAGGAAAATGGGAAGTCAAGAGATAGTGATTTTTTCCTATCCATAAGAAGGGGGCCAACCCTCAGAATGATGTCCTTTATGCTAAGGGGGAGATTATAAAGTGAAGGACCAGGTCATGCCTTGAGTTCAAGTGTGAAGGTGTAGTATCAGTAACTATAGGAGATCGATCCACACTTATTCAGGTATCCTTCCGTACTTCAGTCTATGTCTACCCTACTCATGTCGTATGTGAATCTGTTATGCTTATTTCTAAGTTCCAAGTACTCCTTACAAGTATTCGTACTCAGATTCATAGAATGAGAAGTAATTACTTTAGACGGTGATTCCAATCTTCTTCCATGATTGCATAAATCTCATCTTCATGTCATGTCCCTTGTTATGTATGTAAAAACATGCCTCTTAGCATGCTAAACTCTAAGGACTAAATCTTTTAGATTTTCCTCATCGGCTCATAATATTGTGTTATATCAAGTATATGCCCAACTTAGATTTCTTGAATGATTCATGATCATAATTTCTTTACTCTAAGCCCTATGAATGTTTCCCCTTGATGGAAATGATGGTTAAAAGGTGTACGTTAAGGATAACTCCCTATCCCTGCCATAAGTTTCAGGTATGTAGAGGTTTAGGAAGCACAATTATTAGCCAAGCCTTGAACTATAACAACCCACGTGGTCATTTTGTGACTCTTGGCTCGTTTCCCTAGTTTGAACATTTTCGTATCTCTATTTTACTACTTATGACTTGCGGAGATGGATGACACAATTTTCAAGATGATCTAATGAAGATTGGATAAGATTTTCGGTTTTTGAAAGATTTGAAGTTTGAGAGGTTTGACCAAAGTCAATATTTCAGGTTAACAAGCTCTAATTTGGGTTCTAAAAGTTATTTTAGTGCTGAATGGTGATTTATGACATAGTTGGGTAGTTTGCATGGATCCCGTGTTGTTCAGGAGTGATTTGAACCTTTGGTTGGATTTATTAGCTTTGTGGAAGCTAAGTTTGAACAGAGTCTACTTTCGATCAAAATGGCCTCCTAATGGTGATTTGATGATTCCATCAGGTACGGAATGTGTCTTGTGATTGAATTGCATATTTGGTTTTGTGATTGGAGGTTTCTGAATGAGTTTCGGGTGGATTTGAACCTTTGTGTGTTTGTCATTATTTTAAGCATAAAGTGTGACTACTCAGAGGTTCATTTTTAGTTTTTGAGATTGAACAATTATTCCGAGACTTTAAAAATTCTTAGCATGAATTATAGGAGTTATCTGAAAAGTTTGATGCAATTTCAATAAGTCAAGATTGGGTTTTATTGCAAAAGATGAAATAATTCCTGAACGAGTAAAAATGATGTCTGACTGGGCAAACGAGTACCAAATGGAGTTTTGATTGAAAAAGTAGGTCCTTATCATTATTTGGAAACTATAGGAAAAAGAATCATCCCATTTTGAGTCTGTGTGATGAAGTTATGGACATTTTAGTAAAAATTAAAGTTGTTGGTGCAGTGATTGTGCAGCCCTATATAAATGCATGAACAGTGTATTTTTGCACAGACTGTGTTTATTTGGTATTTTGAGTATATTTGAAGTTCTAGAGTTTGGAATTGAGTGATTTTTTCAGCATTCTTATTTATTTAATAAGGGGGTAAGTATCTAATCCTTATTTTGGTATTTCTCCATGAATCCTTCAGTTGGTTTTCATTTTTATCTATGAATTTATTGGAGGAAAATTGAGGATTTTTGGTCTAGAGTTAAGAGATCTTATATTGATAAATTAAAAGTCGATTTGAGCTTCGTTTTGGATGAAATTTTATATTTGCGCTCTTTACATTATGGGCAACATGATTTTCAAATAAAATTCCAGTTTTGCCCTTATAGGCTCGAGGTTGACTTTTGGATTGACTTTTTGGGCCTGAGATAGAAGTATATCAATATGNTGGGCCTGAGATAGAAGTATATCAATATGGGTGTCTATAATTTAATTTTCTTACATAAGAATACGTATTTGAATAGATTTTCATCATTCAGAATGGTTATGAAAGAGAAAATTCATAATTTGATGCTTGAGCTTCATTTTAAGGCAAGTAGAGATTTCTTGATTCTTTGAGGATTCGGAAAGAAGGGGAAGATTAGTCCCCAGCATGTTGGGTGATATAGGGTTGTGAGACATGTTAGCAAGGTGACCGATGAGTTGGAGCTACCAGCAGAGTTAGTTTCGGTACATCCAGTGTTTCATGTGTCCTTGCTGAAGAAATGCATCGGAGATCACTCTTCAATGGTTTCGGTAAAGGAAGTTAGGGTGAAGGAAACCCTTACCAATTAGGAGGTACCAGTTGAAATCCTTGATCATCAAGTTCATAAGTTGAGGAACAAGGAAGTAGCCTCGGTGAAAGTCTTGTGGATGAATCAGCTTGTTGAGAGAGTTATGTGGGAAGCCGATGCAGATATGATTGCTAAATACCAGTATCTTCTCCTACTAGCTCAGTTCCAGCTAGAGGTATAAATTTCGTCCTTAGAAATCTATTCAGAGTCGTGCATAAGAGTTCCATTCATGTCTTAGCATGTAT
>JACEIK010008414.1:34424-49908 GCA_018107945.1 Datura stramonium | reverse complement strand
TATGGTAAATAATAATTTTATGTATTATAAAATCTTTTGAACTAAGAACCAAAAATTGAATCCTTGATTTTCATGGTAAAAATTTAATAAGTTTTAAATATCATACTTAAAACTCCATTTAACTTTAATTGAGGTTTTGACCAAAATGGTCGAACTTCGAAGTTGAAACACAAAGACAAGCTTTGCTCATTTTTCTCAACTATTATTATGAAGGCCAGCTCCACTTTACATTCTCCGTTGGCGTCTATCAAGTGAAGCGCTTCGCTCCGTTTCGTTTGCTTCAGTTGCAAAGGGAGCAAAGCCTGTAGTCTGCTCCAATTCGATTCGCCGTATTTATGTGAGGTTTTGTTTTATTTGTAGATTCTTACACAAGCAGGGTTTTGTCCAGATTGAACTGGGTAATTATCAATTTTACCAAAGGTTGTTTCTTCAGGGAATGAAACAATAAGTGAAAACGAACATTGTATTGCCATCATGAATATTGTTGTTCATATATGGATATTTTTTTGTTTGCAGACTCTTGTGTAACACAAGAAGGGTTTCCTCTATAGTCAAGTCGGGTACTTTTCAATTTTATCGAAGGTTGGATTTTTAGAGGATGAAACAGTAGTTGAAAACCTATGACGGACAAGTACAATGTTGAAGCTGCAGAAATTCTTGCGAACGAGGCACTGGTAACTGTTTCTTGTTGAGTTAGCTTATGAGTTATGGGTTTTTTTTAATTAACACAATGAATTAGGTTTAGGGGAGGGATTATATCGTTTCTTATTACATCTGGGTGTGTTGTTTGTATAGCGCTTGCCAATTTCAGAAGCGGTGCCTATATATGAGCAACTTCTATCCACGTTTCCCACAGTGGTGAGTCCTGAATCCGACTACTGCTAGCTTGATTGAATTTTAGTTTTATGTACTAATAGAAGAGAGAACAAGAGAACTTTTGATGCCAGTAATCCTCACCATCGAGTTCAGTTGCTAGTTAGTCCAGTGATGTAGAAAACGAAGCTAATCAACATTTGAGATTGACGCTATTACTGATTAAAAGAAAAAAAAGAGAGAGAAAATGAAATAAGAAAGCTAAATTAACACCACTTCACCTGTCTGAGCATGGCCATGCTCATTCATTTGGTAACGATTGTGACTGATCACAGAGGCGGATCCAGAATTTGAAATCTATGGGTTCAAAACTTTAAGATTGAATCCATTATATTTTTAAAGTTATGGGTTCATGTCAATTATTTATTATAATTTTAATAAATTTTACATATAAATTTATATTCCGCTTTAAAAGTTATGGGTCCAATTGAACCCCCATTATACATGTTACATCCGCCACTGACTGATCAGCTGGAAGCAGCACCACCACGAATACTCTTGAAGTGAGAGTTATACTTCTAAATTTTTCATAACATCTTACATATCTTCAAGTGAAATATTTCTTTATTCCAGATAAATGTTCGGTTTCTTTTTCTGTAGCATAGAAGACTGGATTTATTCCATCCCTCTGTATCCATGGTCTTGGGGATATAGCTGGATGTATCTTGTCATCAATGTTTGTTAAACTTCAGTCCCCTGTGTACTAGGATATCTTTACTGGAACATATTATAAAATGGTCTCTAATTCACTGTTTATCCACATTGTTTGCCTTTTTATTTCTGTTGATATACTTAATGTTTGACATTTACTATTAAAAAATAGTTCCAACAACTGTTGGTGAAATTTTGGCAGTTCTTGAACAAGCTCCAGCACCAGAATTAGGATTAACTTAGAATCATAAGAAGATATGTAGAATGTTTGGTAGGTTCTCTTAATTTCCCAATTTTACGCTCGCAGTCTGCTAGGTCAATAGCCATTTGATAACAAATGCTGAAGATTGGGGATAACTTAAGAACCACTTGAAAATTTTAAGAACTATATCGATACACATCACATACATTAGGAATCAGTTTTGGTAATTTACACAAGAACTAGGATGACGAATATTTTGCTCAATATAAAGCATGTGAGTGAAGTGGCTCAGCTATTTTGATTTGAGAGTGAAAAGATTGTACTTGTACTCCAGGAACTGGATGTGCCAAGTTATATTTAGGTAGTGCAGTGGTGTTAGAATGTTAAACAACTCGGATGAGGTCCAAATATTGCCTTCATGTAGCATTTTTTACTCTTGTTCTGTATCTATGTGTAGAAGGAGGTGCATGCCATCCTTGCTCAAGCTTTAATGAAGAATATAGACTAATTGACTATCTCAGTTTTCCTTACATGTTATTAGATGAACTGGGTTTTCATGCTTTTTTTTAACTGCACAGCTATTTGCAGCATCTTGATGCCTTCTGATGAAATGAAACTTTCCTTTACCTGAAAAAAAAATGCTCAAGCTTTAAGTTCTCAATTTTGCATAGTCATGGGAAGTTGATTTACCTCCAAAGTGCTCTAGAAAGAAAATAAACTATGCCAAATCTATGATTAGGAAGAGGTTTTTTGGGGCCTTGAAGACACCTTCCCTTGCTGATGTTATCTTCACTTTTATCTAGGCTAAATACTGGAAGCAATATGTTGAGGCACACATGGCGGTAAATAATGATGATGCGACGAAGCAAATATTTAGTCGCTGCCTCTTAAACTGTCTACAGATTCCACTTTGGTATGTTTGTTTTGATGATATTTTCTTGGTTTGGATTTGTTTTTGTATCCATGTTTCTTCTCGTCAGTGGATCTTTTCTAGCTCTCACATTTCGGTGTGGGATGCGGTTGGCACCTTGGAGTTTCTTGGGATTTTCAACCCTTTGCACCTTCATGTCAATTGGTATGATTTGGAAGTAACATGAATGATTTTGATGGTGCGGAAAAACTGCTTTGGAGGTTTAAAAGCAGTTTGTTCTAGTTTTTTATTGCTGAAGTTCTAAAAATTATTCCAACCTATACCTACTGTTTTGTACCTTTTCTCCATGCCAAGAAAAGCATGGACTACAATGTCGAAATGTTTGCATATTTATGTGTTTTGGTTACTTGATGCTTCACATTTTAAGTTGAAGATCCTGTTATTTTTTTACCTTGAGGAGATCATTAGATCTTTCAATCTGTTTGATGTTAGAGTCTCCATTCTCACACTTGGGGGATCACTATTTGGATGCATACCTCTTTACTTGAACCCGTCTTCATCAAGTTGTGCTTTTGCCTTGACATGTGTTATGCTCCCCTATTTTCTCTCCCACTTGTTACATGCCTTTACTGAAAACAATTCATCTCTCCCACTCCGTACATTTACCCATGTGCTCTGACTAGCATGTGATGTATGTCGCTTGTAAAACATTTTATTTTTCTTGAAGAAGAAGAGTTTCATTAAAGGCATCTGGAAGATGCAGCAAATTTACAAGAGGGAATGGCAAGGAGTTTGCACAATCACAAAAGTTAGCTTAATCTACATCTGCAGCTAAGGAGCAAACCCATCAAAAAACTGTTCACAACCAGTTACAGGAGCCTGCTTTGCCCAGCTAAATAAATTCAGTAAGCACTTAGCTCTAAGAGCACTATTAGAAGTAGAAATCCCATAAAAAAAACACCTATGGTTCCGTTCATTCCAAATGCACCAAAATATAGTAGCAGGTACCATTAACCAGGACTTTTTGATGGATTCCCCTACTTTCCATGAGCACCAGTTTACATAGGCTTCTTTAGTGCTGCTAGGCAAAACCCAGACCAGTCCAAAAATAGACAAAACATGTTCCAGATGTCAGCAGCCACTGGAAAGTGTAGTAGGAGGTATCTAACACTTTCAGAATCCCTTTTGCACATGTAGCATCTGTTTACAATCTGAAGTTTTCTATTAGGTAGATTGTTTTGAGTAAGACAAGCTTCATAAAGGGCCAACCAGCAGAAGCAAATCACTTTAGAGGGGAGCTTGGTTTTCCAGATGAGCTTCCATGGCCAAGTATCTATGAGATCCTTGTTTGAACATTGCTGAGCATATCCTTCCTCGACTGTTAAGGTTTCATCTATGGAATTCCCCACAATAGTCTATCCTTGATTTGAGGGTCAACCGAGAGCCCTGTCAGTTTTGCATAGAGATCCATCGGATCAGGCAACTTCCAATCATGAATGTTCCTTCTGAGACCAGGTTCCAAGAGTTATGCTGCCAATTCTGCTCTACCAGACTCTTTAACGCTAGCTATTCTGAAAAGAGCTGGAATTTTTTAAAACTATAGGGCCCAACCACTTGCCTTCTAGAAAAATAATTTAGAAACATCCCCCAGCCTGAAGCTTGTGCTGAGTTTGAATTCTTCCCAGAGTCTTGAAATATGTTTCCCGGGACCTGTCCCATGTGGTAAATTGCTTTGCTTTGTACACCATTCATTTTGTTTTCCATATTTTGCAATCATCACATCTTTCCATAGCCCAGAGCTCTCAAAATTGCATCTCCAATGCCATTTCATTAGAAGGCATTTGTTATGCAAAGCTAGATCGTTTAAACCTAGGCCCCCTAGATTCTTTGGAAGTATGACCCTTGGCCATTTAATAAGGTGGAATTTTTTCCCCTGGCAGTTTCCTTCCCATAGGAATGAACTTCAGATCTGGTCCAACTTCTCTTGCACTGGCTTGGGATTGGGAAAGGGACATGAACTATGTTGGGATGCTGTTGCTTATCAATGTAAGTGTACCTCCAAATGAAAGATATTGCCTCTGCCGGGAGGCTAATTTTTTTCAAATTTCTCTATAACTCCATTCCAGATCACTTGCGACTTGTATTTTGTACCCAAATGAAGGCCAAGATAAGTAGTGGGAAAGGATCCCACATTACAACACATCAACCCTGGATACTCCTCCAAGTTAGGCACTTCATTTACCGGATAGATGGTACTCTTAAGCATATTCATGTGCAATCCTGATATAACTTCAAAGATCATGAGAATAAGATTCAGATATCTTACTTGGGATCTATCAGCTCCACAAACAATTAGGGTGTCATCTGCATAAAGCAAATGAGATATAGCTATAGAGGTATCAGTTTCCGATCCACGCTAAAACCCTCCAACCGTTGAAGTTGAGTCGCTTTTTGTAACATTTTGCCGAGCCCTTCCATGGCTAAAATAAAAAGGAAAGGGGATAAGGAGGGTCTCCCTGTCTAAGGCCTTTGTGAGGGGAAAAGAACCCGACCGGACCACCATTTATCAAAATGGAGTACTTTACAGTGGAGATGCAAAACTTGATCCATCTTATCCAAACATCTCCAAATCCCATACTTCTGAGCATTGATAAAAGGTACTACCAATTTAATTGATCAAAGGCCTTTTCAGTGTCAAGTTTGAAAATAAGGCCAGGATTCCTAGATTCTAATTTCCAGACTAAAACTTCATTAGCCAGTAGAGAAGCATCTATTATTTTTCTTGATTGTATGAAAGCATTTTGATGTCCAGAAACCAATTTGCTCATAACTCCCTTCAACCTTTCTGCTAATACTTTAGATGCAATTTTATAAATACTACTGATCAAGCTGATTGGCCTATAGTCCTCAACTCTATAGCTCTTCTTTTTGGTAAAACTGCAATGAATGAGGCATTGCGAGATTTGACCATATGCCATGTTTGGTGGAAGTGATGAATAGCTACCATAATATCATGTCTGATCACCTTCCACACCTTTTAATAAAATGCAATAGTGTATCCATCTGGGTCAGGGGCTTTGTTTGGGCATTTGCTTTGATCACTGCTATAATTTCAGCCTCTTCGAAGGGTATTTCCAACCATTATTTTTCTTCCATTGAGATTGCTGGAACATCTTCAAGATCGGAAGGTCTCCTAGGTTCATGTGCTGTGTGGAGCAGCTAGTAGAAATTCAAGTTCTCTCCTTGATCAATTCCTTGTCTTCAATAACCTCATTACCCACTTTCAGTCTGTCAATGTAGTTTGCTCTTCTGTTTGAATTAGCAACCCTTTGGAAGAATTTTGTGTTTCTACCCCCCTCTTTAAGCCAAAGGCATCTTGACTTATGTCTCCAAGATACTTCTTCTGCCTTAGCCATCTGTTGAAATTCTTGTTGTAAAGATAAGAACTTTTACTTCTCTTCCATTAACTTTGTATATCCTTCTGTTGATTGTTGGAGTAGAAGCATCTCCTCTAAAGCTTTATTTTTCTTTGTTTCTATCTTCCCCAGCTCTTCTTTATTCCAGATGGTGAGGTCTTTCTTTAGTAGCCTTAATTTTTTAGCAAGCATTGAATCTGGATTGCCAAACATGAAACCCCTCATAATTGAGCCACCAAGATTTAATTTTGTCCATGAAACCATCCAAGTTCAGCCACATATTCTCGAATTTGAAATATGAGGGGTTTCAGTCCCATTCACCGCATTCCAACAAAATAAGAACATGGTCAGACAAAACTTTTGGAAGAGATCATTGCTTGATTTTGTTGAAAGATCTGTTCCATTCAGTGGTAACCAAAAATCTATCTATCCTTGAGGCTTAAATGTTTTCTTCCCCCCTGGACCAGGTGTGTGTGCCCCTTCTTGTGGCAGATCCACTAGACAAAGATCTTGGATAACATCCGAGAACCCCCTCATTGTCCTTGATCTTCTAATGCGGCTATGTCTTCCGCTTTCGAACCGACAAACGTTAAAATTTCTATTGGAGTGACACCAAGTCTAGCGGTTACTTTCCACCTTTTGGTGAACCAAGCTTGGATCACCTCTCGTTTTGGAGAATCACACCTGTGACAACAAAAATCCAACAAGATTCAATCAAATTGATGAAAACTCCAATAATCCTCAGGAATACACATGAGATGGTGAAAGAAAATTAAAGGATAAATGGGATAAGATAGGATAAGTGATGACACTAAATCAAGTAATGAAATTCATTCATTGAAATTATTATCTAATAATCTTGCTTCAAAATTGTCAAGAAAGAAGAAAAAATCAAATAATTGATGCAAATTAGAGAACAACAAGTAAAAGGACTTGATACCAACTAAATTAACATTCAAGTACAAGATATAGGGGAGAAAGAGAATTGAACCCATACAAGACCACTTACTAAGAAGCAAAATCCTCTTTTTAGAAGAGGTAAAGGTCAATCCAACAAAGGGGTTCTCTCGGAAGATAATTTTTCATCAAAACCATAGGCTTGGCTAATGGGCTAATCCCAATCACAAACTAAAGAAGATCCTAAATAACTAGGGTAGCCCCGTGGTCCAATTGGGGTGACCATGTGAACTGCTAGTGGTTTGGTCATGAGAATAATGTATGCGGAAGTCCAAGTGCTAGTACTTGGTCAATGTCTTGGTAAAATGTGGTCAACTCTGGTCAACCTTGAGTCAGACTTGGTCAACTCTTCGTGTATGCCCTTCCGTCTTAAATGGGGTAAGCCCCGAGTAAGTTGTCGTCACCTTGGAGCTACTTCTGAGTCTTGAACGTCCCTCCTAAACCTTATGATGATCTCCCCCCTCTTGTAGCATATGGATTTGTTCTACTATTATATCCTTTGGCACGAAATATTATAGATACTCGTGAATGCGAGTCTCAACTTCTTTTTCCCACACCATCGATGACTATTCATTCTACTTCTCATCCCTATGTTGAAGGTGATATTGCCACCGAAATCTTTCCATCATTTCATAGTATTCCTTCAAAGTCTGCACCATTTGGAACTTTGATATGTTTACTCTCCGTCTTGCTTGTACAATTGTATACTTTTCCGCTATCCCCGCCCTCCATATAACATTCTTATGATCTATTTCCGTAGCCATTCCTCTAGCAGGGCCTTATTGAGACTCAGAGGCACTTCACCCTAAGGTTCTCCATTTCTTTGAAGATTTTAAGCAAAACATTTTTTTCCCTCACCGTAGAAAGAGGATAAAAAGAAAAACAGGGAAAAAGAGCTTGTGATTTCGAGGTGCTAGAAATGGCTAGGGAGATGATGCACGGAATGCCATGCAATCAAGTTTTAATGATTCTTTTGGTGGAATTTCATGTGCTTCTTTTGTTGTTTTATCAGAATGTTGTTGCAGTAAATCCTTCTTATTGTTCTAGTTATATTTTTAAGAGTTCTTTTGATTATTTTTCTTTGTTATGCATTGACTCAGAAATTACTCTCGGTGATTATGTGGATTTCAGGCGCTGTTACATCCGCTTTATCAGGAAAGTCAATGACAAGAGGGGGAATGAGGGTCAAGAAGAGACAAGAAAAGCTTTTGATTTCATGCTTAACTATGTTGGTATGTTATCATGAAGAAATATTCCAAGATTGAAAAGACCTACTTGGTGCATCTAATTTTGCATGCTCATCCAATCTATTATGCTAAGTACCATGGACATGCTTTCCTTTACCCTCTTCTTTTTCCATCCCAATAATTAGACTGCTAGTATGAAATCTACTTACCGGGATTATATTTCATCGATTTGAATGCTAGGTGCACTCCAGTTTGCTTAATGTTGGCCTGAATGTTGTGGGAAGGAAGGGACATTAAAAGAAAGTTAAAATGCGATTGTTTAGTTTACAAAGAGAAGAAAAGTCAATAAAACGGAGTATATTTCTTGCCTATCTTTTTTTCTCCAGCTAACCATGGGTAGAAACTTTCTCACTTCCGCTATATTTCCTCTTCACCTTTTTTCTTTCTATTTCTATAGTTTCCAAACAGATCCCTAGAGAAAGAAACAGCCTTTAGGTTAAGTGTATGACTTGAGAACGAATAAAGGATGGTATTAGCAAGATCGAGCGTTGTCCTTAATTGTTGTTCATCCTCGAGAAACAAGGCATGGCAGTTTGTGATATTTATTGCATTCTGAAGCAGAAGCATTGCTAATGTCATTACATGTACCTTTATTAGCCTTCCTCTCTACAGCTTCAAATATCTTGGACTTAATGACAACACAAGTTTTGAGTTAATAAAAACATCTTTAGACGATATCTTGTTGATTAAGTTGATGTTTGTTTATTTAACTCAGGATTACATTGGCAATTAAAATATGAGATGTTGCATTTTGAGATAGAGGTTACAAATAGTGTGATATGGGTTTACATTATCTTTATCAAAAAAAAAAAGTGTGATATGGGTTTGCGACTTGTAATTTCTATTTTTAGTTATTTGCTACTCGTACACTTGGTGTTTCCTATAGCATGATGTCTGTTGCAGTGTTTTGTAAAGCGATAAGCGGAAAAAAGCAACGAGGGCTCGCTTCACCGAAGTGAGAAGCATGAAGCGAAGCACACTTTTTTCAACTAAAGAGGAATTTAATACAAAAAAAAAATTTAACTTTGCATAGATAAATAACCAAACACTTAAATAGAAATAACACATTAAGCAAATCTTTCAATTCTCAAATTTAAAAGTAAATAATAGATACTAGAACCAGAATAAAAAAGCTACATATTTTCACTACAATCACAAACAAAAAAATAAACTGAAGAGTTGCACGAGCAAACAGGGAAATTAAAAAAACACTAACAAAACACAGAATAAAAATGAACAGAAAAGCTACAGTAACTAACAGAGGAGAAGAGAAGAGAAAAAAATTGAAAAAAGAGGAGGAGGGGAATAGATCAGAGGAAAAGAATCACAAAAAGAGGAGAAGAGAAAATGATTAGAAAAAGAGAAGAAAAGAAAATAGAAAGAAAATTGAAAAGAGGAGAAGAGGAGGAGAGAACGTCGAAGAGAAGAAGAAGAAGAGAAAGAAGAACTTACCTTGAAAACATAGAATTGGAGAAGAAGAGTAGCAGCAGGAAGAAACAAAGAAGATGCGCAAGTCTGTTGCAATTTTTTAAAAATAGACCTAAAAATCTCGCTTCTTCGTGAAAGCGACGCTTCACACTTGCCTCGCTTCTCGCTTCTACTGTTCAAGCGAGCGCTTTTTTCATCTCGTCTCGCTTTAGTGCCTTGAAGTGCTTGGCCCTCACCTTGCCTCGGTTCACGCTTTAAGCACTGAAGCGAGCGCTTTTAACAACACTGGTCTCTAGAAGCTTTTCTTGCTAATACATTCATGATATTATGGCTTTGTAATATTTCTACTGTTCTGGCAGATTACTTCATTTTCCTAACCCATATTTTTAACAGGAGCGGACATTGCGTCGGGTCCGGTGTGGATGGAGTACATTGCATTCTTAAGGTCTTTGCCTGTACGGGACATACTTCTTCAACAAACAATACTTAAACACATATACGCACGCACGTGCAAGCAAATTTTATAAAAGAAGTTTTGTTAGTTATGTAGTCTTAAGGTTAATACTGCGTTGACGATGATGTAGGCTCAAACCACACAAGAAGAATCACAACGAATGACCTCTGTGAGGAAAACGTACCAAAGAGCTATTGTCACCCCAACCCATCATGTGGAACAGCTCTGGAGGGACTATGAGAATTTTGAAAATTCAATTAGTCGACCCTTGGTAAGCCTCTCTCGTGACACAACTTCTCACACTTATATCAGTTGATTTTATATTGTTTGGCCAGCAATGTAATGGGAAGAGGTTCTACCGAATAAATCTTCTTTTAGGGGTCCCACATATTATTATTAGTTTCAGAAGAAAACACAAAAATGAAGTATTAAAAGCACATACTGGTATATTCAGTTATAAAACTACATTTATGTGTCTGTGAAAATTGTTTTGTTTAAAATCCAGTGAAAATTTTATTGGACCGTTGTGGTTTGTTAATGTTATCTGTGTATGCAATTTAAGGTGTGTTACTGGTTGATGCCAAAAAAAAAAAGAAAACGTCGTAAAAGAAAGAAGAACAAGAAACTGGATCTGGAGGAGGAGAACCATTCCAGCATATGTTTTTTGGACTATTTGGAAGGAGAAAACCCAGAGATGTTTCAGGGAAGGCATCAACAGTACATGTTCTAAAACATAAATATTTGTGTAATCTAGCATTCTGGTTTAATAAAGTCTGATGTATATGATACAGAAAATATTTAGAGTTCTTTAGTGCTTAGAGAACAATGAGACATTGTAATCTTTGAAATAACTGTTTCGTAATGCCTAGCACTATCTTCATGCTTGTCTGCTAATGGCAATGAAATGCTTTGCTTTTGATCAAAGAAAAGAACAAGAAACCAGTTGAATGTATTCCGTAAGTTTGCTGATTGGTTTTGTCAAAATAAAATGGACTTACCTTCAAAACCATGGGCTGATTATAATTTTCTTTCTGGGACTTTATGATCAGTTTTCTAGACCATTTACATTTTTCTTTATTTTGGTAAAATGCAACCCCCCACATTCTCAAAAAAAAAAAATAAAAAAATCCAACCCCCCCAAACCCGTCGTACCAGAAGCCAATAGTATTTTTCCCACTTGCAATCCTTGGTGACTTGAACCCACAATCATTTGATTGAAAATTAATGCTCTTACCCCTAGAGCAGCTTCACTTGTCTTTTTAGATGATTTATCAACTCTATATGTGTGTTAATGTAATATCCTAAAGGGTAACAGAATTTGTTTCTTTGTATTATGAACATTTATGGATTTCTTATGTTTATTGATTTGCTAGAAATAATTAATGAAGTAGCCATGGAAATAGTTAACATAGCATATTTTGAGGTTCTGCAAGTCTAAGGAGGTTGATGCTTGAGTTGATGTGCTGAAGGCTTTGATTATCACTTGGGGTGTGCTTTCTCTTGCTTTGTCACTACCTTGATGCATTCTCTAATATTATTTTCTAAATTAGCTAGAAGAATAGCAAATGTCTTAGAAATGACCATGTAGACTTTCTAATAGAGTCACTAAGTGATTTTTTTTATTAGGCAAGAAGAAAAAAATAGAGAAAGAGCTTCATAATTAACATTTTTAGTAAATCAAGGTGCAAGCAACCCAGATACAATGGGAATAGAGTCAAATATAATGATTTATCAAAATAATAGAAGTCCATTAGGAAGGGATTTTTATATTGTATTATTTAGAATAATGCTTTGAGTTTCTGCACTCTGTCCTTTTCTGGAGGACATGTCTAGTTTTTGTTTAGGCATATTCTACTTGGTTATCTGTAGAAGTCATCTACGTGCTCATATTGACTTTCAGAAAGTGGCAGTAACATCACTTAAATCATCTTTAGCTTCTTTCAAAAAATGTGGCTGGTACAATTGTTTGTCATATATGTTGATAGTAACTGTTTTTTTGAGATATTCTTCGTTGATCAAATTGCAGGCAAAAGGACTGGTTTCTGAATATCAACCAAAATACAACAGTGCAAGGGCTGTATATAGAGAAAGGAAGAAGTACATTGATGAAATTGATTGGAATATGCTAGCGATTCCCCCTTCCGGCTCTTCCAAGGCAATTCCTTCAGTATCTTTCATAGCTTTTACAAGCCAATTAGATTGTACATTTCAGTACTCAGTTTTGTGGGCATGTTCAACAACTTCATGTATGTGAAGATAGATGTTTAGTTGAAATGTGCTGTACTATCACCTCAACTTGTTTCATGTGGAGACTCTCGTGCAATTATGAAAGTGATGACATAGAGGTTTTAGATGATAGTTCTGTGGCTCTGCAAGTTGCATCTCTACTTCTGCTTTTTTCTTACATTAATCACTTTTCACGGGTCTGCAGGAGGAAATGCAATGGATGGCATGGAAAAAACTTCTAGCCTTTGAGAAGTAAGGGAAAGTCTTTTAACATCATTCGGTCAGCTAGAATGTGGTTGTGGCCTTATGGCTTGCTAAAGACATTTAGTTTACTCGATATTAATTATGTCCTCTCTGATTGATCTGTTAGTCCTAACATAAGGCATAGGTCTGTAATTGCTTTTGCTTATATTGATATTTCACTTGCTAATGCTCTAACCATGTCAGATGGAGTTACAATAGAGGCCCATTATAAGTTGTGTTGTTCCTTTACCCGATGATCACATTTGCAATTGCTGAATGCACCTATTATAACTCTTTCTTTTCTGGAACAAATGTACTTGTTTGGCGTTAAGACCTACCCGATTTCCAAGTGTAGATACTTCTAATATTTTTCTTATAAAAGTGTATACACCTTTTTCACGAATGCCGCTGCTTTGATCTTCTCCCTCATGGTTTTTCTTTTTAAAGTAAAATCGACTATAAGCTCGTCTAATTATTCTGGTCTTCATGTCAGAGCAAACCCACAGAGGATAGACAGTGCTTCTGCTAATAAAAGAATTGTGTTCACATATGAACAGGTAAGGGAGACATAAATGTTAAAGTATCGTTACCTCTTTGCTTGGAGTTTCTTTCCTTTTTCTTGGGACAATGGTAATGTGGAGTCTTCTGTGTGTGGTTCCCATATGTCCTATTGTTATGTGACTTAAATATTATCTTGAAGTACTTTCCTTTTCAATCTGTGCTTTTAATTATAGAATTGAGAGACCTCTTGCTCTACCTTATTTTTTTTTTCAGCAACTATCTTCCTATTAGCCCAATGTTGGGAAGCTCTATACTTGCTGCCTTGACAGAAGGATCTGTAACAATTTGGAGTGGTGGTAGCACAACCTTCAACATTTGTTACCTATCAAAATAAATCCTCTAAATTTGTTAGTGTGCTATTTATAAATAAACTTCTAAAAGTTGGGAGATATTTTTTAGATTTATCCAAAAGTTCATGATAATGTAACTTTCTTTTATGTCTTTACTTGCATACTTGAATTAGATAATCTGCTCGGAAGCAGCATTTTCCTTGAGTCTAGCAGTTGGAGATCACCTTGATATGCTGAAATGAGACAATGTATCATATTGAAGATTATCATTAGCTATCAGAAAAGATTACCTTGATATCAGTGGATTGTGTTAGTAAACTGTTGGTTTAGCATTCACCCCCAGTTTCATAGGATCTTCTGGACTATTTTTTTTTTCAAACCTATGTTATCAAGTTAGTTTTATTTACTTTTTTCAGAATGGTGATTAGCCTCATAAAAAAATTGGTTTTAGGAGTCTTTTTAGTCGGATTAAAGACTTGCATGTGGTGCAGTAATAAGTGAATTAGAGAAACGCTAGTTTTAGAGAACTCCTAATTTTGTCGTAAAAGTCAAATTATTTAGTATTAGAATGAAATGGACCTGAATAGAGTGGAATGGATACGTATGACTTTAGTACAGTTGACCCAACTTAATTTAGGATTGAGCCATAGTTGACTGATACATATGATATTCTTGTTGTTTTTTCTTTTTGGGGTGGTTTTGGTATTTGGTGCCTATCCTGCCTCCTTTTTAGTAATGTAAAAATTGCTCTACTTTTGATTTTCTCTGCTTTGGTATAAAACCAAACTAGATTACTGATCTAGATATTCGATGACAGTGCCTCATGTACTTGTATCATTATCCTGACATATGGTATGAATATGCTACATGGCATGCAAAAGCTGGTTCAGTAGACTCTGCTATCAAGGTTTTCCAGCGAGCTCTGAAAGCACTTCCTGGTAATTTTTCTTATTTCTTTTCATGCTTAGATGACAAGATGATGCTGTGGTTCTTTTTGATGTTGTGTTCTCCTGACTTTTAGATAATTCTTTCCCTTTTGTGATTAGACTCGGAAATGCTGAGATATGCATATGCTGAACTTGAGGAATCACGTGGAGCCATTCAGGTTATGCATCTATTTACTTTCCCTCAATATGCAGTTTTTCGTATTTCAATTTTCCTATGTTCTATGGTCTGATGCAGGCTGCTAAAAAAGTATATGAAAGTCTTTTGGGGGATGGATCCAATGCCTCAGCGTTGTCACATATCCAGGTAAGACCATAAAAATCTCCTCTGAGAATCATATACATATTTACTTCTGTCTTTTAAGAGATGAAAATGTACTATCTTTGGTTCCCATAAAGATAAAATGCACTCATATTCAGTGTAAACATGATTGAGAATGTAAGTCCTAGAAGTTAAGTTATTTTCTTATGCTGATAACACCAAAAATGTGGGAAATAATGATTAGGTAATATTTAAATTTTCTTGTCCTGGGACCGGGAGAAAATCAGGACCATGTTCATAGGAAATACGCTTCAAAGGAAATCATAATCCTATGTTCAGCATGGTTCTAATGCGCTATGAGGCACCATACTATTCCTATCTGCATGATTTCCAGGTCTCTGCTATCATTATCATTGAGGATCATCTTGCTGGTCTTTGTATCTCTTATCATTGTCAGTTTATCCCATAAAAGAAGCTCTTCTTGTTGTCAGTCTTCGCGTTACCGATTAACTTCTAGTAGAAAACTTGAACAATAAACAACTAGGACACGTATAAGTCTTCAAAGAAATCATTTTCCGAAAGTGAATTCTTTTTGGATGTACCTTTTGTATTCTTGGTGTAATCAGGAGTATATAGAGGACATAGAGACCATAAGTCAGCTGTTAGAGTCTCTATAGATCTTTTAGAATAGTTTTGTTCTCCTCTTTACTATAATTATGGCTAAATAGCCCTTTTGGATGAATACAACTTCTTACCTTATCCCAAAAAAAAAATTATTTTTGAATGTATACTAGTATGCACTTTTAGATGTGCCACTGAACTTGTCAAGCTTAGTAAACTGAGAAATTAGAGGAACAAC